>PVKU01004934.1:0-134566 GCA_004027475.1 Anoura caudifer
TTCCTCCCATCTCTGTTGGTTCCCCATGCATCTTTCTTCATTTCACTTATTGTAGCCTTCATTTTTTCATCTAATTTGTGAGCAAAATCAACCAATTCTGTAAGCATCCTGATTACCAGGGTTTTGAATTGCGCATCTGATAGGTTGGCAATCTCTTCATCGCTTAGATAAATTGGCTCTGGGGCTTTGATTTGTTCTCCGGTTTGAGCCATTTTCATTTCTGTTTTTTTTTTTTGTTTGTTTGTTTGTTTTGTCTAGTCGCGGCTGTTACGTAGTGAGGGGTGGAGCCTTAGGTGTCCCCCAGGGCGGGACAGCCCGGTCGCTGGGTAGTGACGCTGTATGTGGGGGCGGGGTCTGAGAGGAGATAATGGCGATTGCTTTACTCACTCTCAGATTCCAGTTCCTTTCACCGCTTCCCCTTTGCCTGGATTATCCGCCGTGAATGTGGGACCACCCGGTCAGCCAGCTGCCTTGTGCGGCCTCACTGGTTCTGCACAGTTGCCACCCTGTGCCCGGGGTCTGCTAGTCGCTGCCTGTGCACCTGGGGGCTGCCAGCCGCTGCTGCCTGCGTGCCCGGTCAGTGCCTCTGCTTTTTCCTGCCGCGACTCCGCCCCTCTTACCGGTCTGGATGAATCGTTGTTGGACTTCCAAACAGTTTGATTTTCTGAGTTCTGGTTGTTTTCTTGTTTCTAAATCTTTGTTGTCCTAATTTTGGTTGTGGGAAGAGGCACAGTGCGTCTGCCTACGCCTCCATCTTGGCCGGAAGTCCAGGGTTCCTAAGTTTTAACCTGCTCCCATCGATCTAGCTCTCTTATGGCAAGAGTCTTTGCTCCCAATGCCACTAAGATAATTACTAATTTTTGAAATTCTAAAATTTATGATAGTCTTAGAATAACCATACTAATGCTACTTTGAAGACATGGTTAATAAGATTTTTTAAGAAAGTACTCTTACTGTTCTGGGGATGTCTCTTATCAGAGATATTCAATATAATAAATATATTTTAAATTGCTTGACATCATTTTTCTATGTATGTCTATGCTACTAATGCACTTCACAGCTGGGTTCCTTTGTTTCATTACGATTTCAATTTTCAGCAACTGCTTTGTAAATTTTATTTTTATTTTCTAATTCTGTTGAATATTTGATACCCAGATCAAACATATAAAACAATGTTTAGAGGTTTCTAGCCTTAATATTTGTGTCCCACACCCGTTTTCTTCCTTCCTTCCACAGGTCACTACTGAACTTTCTTAATTTATCATTTAATTTTTAAAATAGCCTAGCCCAGCCCACACATGTTGGCATACTCCCTTTTAAAATATTTTTCTTCACTTCGCTTTTTTAAAAGTTTAATGATACAGTACCATAGAAAGCTTTCCATAGCAGTAGAGGAATTATTGTATTTCTTGTACTGAGGATTATAAGGTAATTTCATACCTATCACACAAATCAATCTCAAAATCAGTAGATTTAAAAAAAAAATGAGGACTCTCACCAAATTCTGTGCTCCTAGTTTCTGTAATTAGTGACTGAAACTGCATTTGAATGGCTGGAGTCCAAGAAATCCAGTTCTGTTGGCTCTTTGATAGAGGAACTTTCCTGGTCAGTACATTCACTTTATTTTTATTTATTTATTGAATATATAATTGTTTATTGGGAGTTTTTGTGCCAATACTGGGTATACCAAGATACCCAAGATGCTTTCTGGCTTCAAATTGTTAAAACACCAGCAGAGAAAACACCCCTCTCAGCACCGACATGGTGTGTATGGCAAGCACTGGGCACATGGCTTAAGCCCCTTCTGTCTCTTTTCCCTTTGCTGTCCCCTTTGATAGCATCCCTGATGGTGAAGGGTGTGGAGACAAGTTAGGACACTTCAGGTGGTGTCCAGTTGCTCCATAAAACTGGCTTCAAGGTACGGGGAGAAATACATAGTAGATTTTTAATAAATATTAACATTTCTTTTCTTTCCTCTCCCTCCCCAAATAATTTCCTTCCTGTAGAGCTGTTATTTCATCCTCTGACTCACTGTTGTGGCCGCCGTCACACTCTCTGCATTAAATATAATCTTCTCAGACTCTCACCCCATTTCTATGACTTTATCGTTTTAAACCTCTTCTTCCTATCCTCCCTCCTCCTTTCCTTTCCTCTAATGCTTCTGTTTTATAGCTTTCCAGTCATCCCCACTGTTTACTCTCTTATTCTGATGTAACCAATCTCACTCGTACAAACCCAATTCATTCCAAAAGGAGACTTAATGTGCCATAAAACTAACAGGGAGATTGCTCTCAAGGTGGGCAATAAGCTGACACAGCACACAGGTGATATTTATTCGGCAATTGGACTTCAAGAAATACCAGCCACTGCACTGCTTGCAAATCACAGGGTAATTATCTGCTTTAGGTCCTTAATCACTGGAGCAAAGCCCTTCATAAGTAAACACAAGTAGTGAATGTGAAGCTGGATGCTAAAGAAAAATAAGATGAGGGAGAGGCCACCCCCAGAGTGGGGTGAAGTGGGGCAGAGGGGGCTCCTTCCTGCAGTCCTTATGGAGGCCATAAGGTGTAAGTAAGGTTGTGACCTTCGGCCAGCCACTTAACCTTGGCATGCCTTGGTTTTCTTTCACAGATGGCCATGATACTCCCCCCTTACAGGTTTGTTATAGGGGTGGAGTTATACAAGGTGTCCAAAGGGCTGGTACTCGGTTAATACAAACATCAATACCACTATCATAATCATCTTCATCTTTACTGATAACTACCCAGTTTTTCTTATGGGGATCTTTGTTTATTTTGGGGAGTCCCAGAAGAAGCCACAAATTGTACATGTGCTCCTATACAGTTTCTACAGAGAAGGCCTAGGCACTGAGAGCCACGTTTGAAGATGGGTTACTAGAGATGCACTTTTAGCTTGCTGGTTCCACTGACTTACAAACTGGGAAAAGGTGGAATGTTTCAAGGAAGCAAAAATTGTCCCTTTTCAGAAGCAACATTAAACTCCAGAGCTTGTATCAAAAGCATCAGTCTTGGCCTGCGTATCACTAATAGGTAAGGTCTCAGGACTCTTAGCACATTTTAGAGTCTGCTAAACAATGACCCTCTCCCTCCTTCCCCTCCTCCATTTTTGTTAGTATAGAATCATAGGCCTTAATTTTGGAATCAGATAATTAGTTTTAACAGATCCAAGTCTTGCTTAAAATCACATATATGCTTAAAATGCAAACAAAAAACAACTTAAGCTCAATTAAGGTTTACCACCACAGTTTCAAGGAATGTCCCTTTGTATGTGTTTTCCTTGTCTTCTCTGCTACTATTTCTCTTGAACATCATCATGGGCCGAAGGAACTCAGGGATCTGGGAATAGCTTCAAATTCAAGAATGGGACTTGTGACTATTTCAGTTATTAAAAATGAATCTGTGAGTCTTGCAACAATAATAACTCACATTTATTGAACATTTGCTCCATGTCAGGATCTGTAATGAGAAGTCTGCATTACTTCTTTTATTCCACCCCATATACTTGTGCGATAGCAATGATTATTGCCCTTATTTTACAGATGAGAAAACGGAAGTATGAAGAGCTTAAGTAACCTTTCCACAATAACGCAGCTACTAAGTAAGCAAGCAGCAGGGCATTGATCCCAGGTGGTCTGGTACAGAGAGAGTACCTGACAAGCATACTGTACCATCCCTTTGGTGGAGAGGAAATGTATATTCTCTTCTCTTCAAAAGCTCTGAGAAATAGTCTTTGAGAAGACAACTTATAAAAAAAACAACAACATACAATTTTCAGTAGCTAATAGCATGAATTGTTATATATATTTAATTTTAAAATTTTATTTTTTATCTTCTTAAATATTAAAAGATAGTTGTTCCATAGTGTCCTGATTAAATTAGCAAATTCAGTAAGAGTGAGAGATTTCAAAAGACTCCTTGGATTCAATATTTGACATGTTTAGTAATACAGTTAACAATACAGACTTACGGAATTGGAAATGACCTAAGATATTATTTTTTCTCCCCTATTCCAGTTTTGACTCAGAAAACCCATGGAGGGAAGTGACATGCCCAAGGACACAAACTAGAACAGAGACCAGAACTCCGTTCCTTCAATCCCCAGTGCTATTCTCTTTTCTTATTTACTTTGTAGATGCGTTTGGATTTTAATAAATTAAACAGTGATGCATCTGGCTTTGATACAGACCAACTAAAGAGAATTACGATAAACCTTAATGTGCAGACAATGGTTTCTATGTTTCTTAAGAAGCCATATTGGGCCTGCTGTACCCAGATAAACAGAGTTTGGAGACAGGGATGCAATGATCTGTTGGAGAGGAAAAATTCATGGTTATCTATTTCAGTGAACCAATGTGGAAGTTTTTGATTATTCCTAAACTACTCCCTTGTGTTACGGAAAGGAGGGACTTTGAACCTCTCTCCCGAACCAGCAACACCATGTATGGTAGGTGTCACTCAAACGTAAACTGGTACTTATCACACATCAGTGAACTTGGTCACGAGAACTGTCTTCTCAGCACAAATTTACAAGCAAACATGCTTAGCTGATTTAAATACATAGGGCAGAGTTGCTCATTATAAATGTTCACCACTGTGATTTTTATTTCTGAAACAAATTCCCCTGATATCCTGTTAGAAGTTACAGCAGCAATGCTATAGCAGGCAGAATAATGTCCCCTTCCCAAAAATGTCTGTACCCTAGTATCTGGAGCCTGTGAATATGTTACCTTCTATGAGGAAAGGGACTTCGCAGCTGTGATGAACATTATGAGCTTTGAAATGGGGAGATTATCCTGGATTATCACATGGGCCCAATCTAAGTACATGAGTCCTTAAGAGTGGAAGAGGAAAGCAGAAATGTAAGTCAGAGAGATCGGATGAAAGGAAAAAGAGGGGACATTATGAGTGTGAAAGAGACTTAACCAATGTTGCTGACTTTACTAAGAAGGAAAGGGCCCTGAATCAAGGAATGCGGGCAACCTCTACCAGGGGTGTCCAAACTTTTGGCATCTCTGGGCCACACTGGAAAAAGAAGAGTTGTCTTGGGCTTCACATTAAATGCACCAACCCTAACTAAAACTGATGAGCAAAGAAAATTTTTAAGTAGCTCGTGATTTTGTGTTTGGCCACATTAATATCCATCCTAGTGCACTGGCCATGGGTGGGACACCCCTGCTAGATGCTGGGTATGACCCTCAGCCGACACTCATCAAAGGAATAGGACTTCAGCTGTATAAACATAAAGAATTTGTGCCAACGATGTGAATGAATAAGGAAGTGGAATCTGTCCTAGAGCTTTTCCAGAAGGAACACAATGCTGCCAACACCTTGATTTTAGCCCGGTGAGACCAATGACAGACTGCTGACCTATAAAATGGTAAGACAATAAATTTGTTGTCTTACGCTATTCAATTTGTGGTTATGTGTTATGGCAGAATAGAAAACTAATGCAACCCCTCATTTGAAAACCTATTTCCACATACTCACTGATTTTCAGAACTAAAAGAAATCTTACTCAGACCAAGTCTGCCTTCTGAACCATGTCTTGTTCCTTATTTTCCACCGTCTTGATTGCTCCTCTCCCCAGCATATATTTCACAGGCAGGTAACCTTTGATCACTTGCTGCTGGTTTCTGTGTTACAAGTAGAGCCACACATGGAGCTTAACATCAGTGTTTGCTTCTCTTTCTATAGTACTTGATCAAAATAATTTCTTTAAATTATAGAACTAGTAACTTGAATGAACAAAATAATAACCACCCAGTAATTTCGTAGGGACAGGTACTTACTCAGTTATATTGAGATAGGGAGATGAAGAGTTATTGCCTTCTCATGATAGAATTAACTTCATTGTATGGTGTTAGTGTGTGTGTGTGTGTGTGTGTGTGTGTGTGTGTATTCATTGATGGACTTAAGGTATTCAGAGCTCATTGAGCAGGTATGAGGTCATTTCAACTCAATCTACAGCACAGAGAAAGGAGATGAAGTTGTTTCCCCAAGGCAATTCATGGTCTTTTTCCCAGAAGAGGAAATAGATAACTGGGCTGAAAATGACATACATTCTAGAAAATACATTCCTTGCTATTCACAATAGACTACATACCTACATTTCCATACATCAAACTCACTGAAAAAGAGAAACCTCAATTCAGGATTCTTCCTTTTCTGGTATGTAATTCTCTTGATAACTTAGGATGTAGCATTTCCTTATCCTTTGATTAATGTTTAAATTATAAATTTATCCACACCTAACTCATCCAATACACTGTGGGTTAGTACTCCTCTTTGGAGAAGTACATATTGGTAAGTAATACACAGTGATCATGGATCCATGGTTATTATCATCTGCTGCAGGTCCAGCAAGTAGGAATGTTGATCTCTGTTAGGGGAGAGATCTTCTTGATCAGTCAACCTGGTAGCCTCAAGTTCCATTCTGTGATGGGTTCTTTCTTTTTCATTGTCCTCTGGGCCATAAGTTAAGATGGTCATTATCTAGAATTCCCATTCTGTATGTGGGTTGTACCTCTTTAGCAGCTTATATACCATAGTGTGAGTTCAGGGATGTGGGAATTTCCTTAGGGATTAAAGCAATCACAGACAACAGTCAGACAAGCTTGTGTTTTAGTTATTTATTTATTTTCCTTCCAATACAATTCTGTTAAGTGCTTACTAGGGTATTTGTCTATTGGCTTCATTCAAACCAAAACAACCTTTGAGTCCAGAACCTCATATGGTTTGTAGCAATAGACTTCTGACACTATTTTTGCCTACTTTATTTTCTACCCCTCCCTTCACTGGCTTCCACATTTCAGACAATTCAAAACATTAGGCTGGGGAAGGAGAGACCAGGATATGCTCCTTGTCCCACACTGTACCCTGACTGCATCTTCACATGGAGATTCAATGTGTTTTCCGTCTCAGCTTTCCCTAACATATGTGTGGGAAATCACCTGCAACTTTCTGTGGGCATGCTCATGTTTCCCACTTGAAAAAAAATAGCCCTCCACTATTTGCCACCCACAGTGTGGAACGGAAGTGAGCATGCATGTGGGAAAGGTCTACAGAGAACTTAAATGTCCTCAGTTTGAAGCAAAGTGCTTTTCAACATGAATAAAATCATTATTGTCATTAGAGCCAGACTTTAAGAATGGAAAGTGGGTATCTGTATTCTGTTAGCAGTGAGGTTAAAAAACTCTTTTCTTTTCATTTGTGTATAGCATATAAAGATATGATTAATAACTTTGGTGTATTTTATATTTATCGTGACTATCCATATATTTGGGAATATTTTTGCCATCTTACTCTGTGCTTGTTCTTCCCCAGACTTCCCCTTTTCCTCTTTTTCCCCTCTTTTTTGTTTTTATCTTCCTGGCTCAATTAAGTCATGTTATTCCCTTTTCCTTTTCTACTGTTTTTGAAGTTAGAGAAATACACACAGACACAGACACATATGTGTGTGTATAAAATTCTATACCTATTTTACAATTGTGTTGTTTTTTTAATTTTTGAGAGTTATTGATATATTATGAATAGTAGATCCTTATCAGGTACATGATTTGCAAATATTGTCTTTTATTTCGTGAATTCTTTTCACTTTCTCGATTGTGCCCTTTGATATATAAAAGTTTTAATTTTGGTGAAATCCAATTTACGTTGTTTTCTTTGTTTACTGAACTTTTGGTGTCATAGCTGAGAAACCATTGCCTAAATCCAAGGTTACAAAGAACTGTTTCTCTGGAAATCCTGCCAGGTACATGGTCAATCTTCCCTCTACCCTCCACGCCTCTTAATTTCCCTTTCATATTTTTCTCTTTAATTTTTATTTGCTCATGATGAGTAATTTTCTCCTATGCATTTTCCAGCTTTCTGCAATTGTGTTTAGTCTATTCTTTAACCCATTTGTGGGTTTTAATTTAAATGATCAGTTTCTTATTTCTAGAAGTGTTATGTGGTTATTTCTCAAATATATTTATTCTTTTTTCTAGACTACTTTTATGCCCTAATTCCTTCTTTTATATTATTAATCATTTACAATACAATAATTTATAATTCTAGATTATTTTACAGTATAATTTTCTTTTTTCTTTTTAATTATTTTATTGTTGTTCAAGTACAGTTGTCTGTGTTTACCCCCACAATTTTCTTGATAGCCTGATTCTCCGTGTGTGTGCGTGTTTGCTGATCCTTGCTGATGGTGGGTTGTTTTCTCATGTGCTTTCTACCTTTGAGTGTGAGAGCTTCCTCAGACTAGCTTTCCCTCTGGAAATTTTGTGTGACCTGGCTGAGGAGCATTTCTCTAAGGTGATTTTCAAGTTTTTTCAGCCTAGAGCTTGGATGCATTACTAATTGGGATCAATTTTAACATTCTTTTCTTTGTTTTAAGTCCACACAGCATGCAGGTGGTATAAATTCAGTTCCAAACCCATACGTGACAGTTTCATAATTATGCATTTTTCAGGGAAACTTGCTTTCTCATTCAAATATAGTGCAGACACCAAGCCCTTTTGATGTATTTAACTAATCCAACTGTCAAGGGACCGAGCTCTATGCAAGAGTCGGTTTCATTTCCCTGCTTCCCATCGGCCCTAGGTTTCATCTACCATGGTAATAAAATATAACAACATAAAACACAGACCACTGAGACTGGCGGTACCTCCTGGGGCAGCTGCAACTTCTGCTCCCCTATGTACATTTGAATTTTCAGTGTGCTCTTTATGTCGGGTCCCTGAGAACTTCCCTTGCTTTCTCAGAATTTTAGTTATGAATTTAAAAGGTTTTCAATATATTTGTCTAGACATTTTTGGTGTGCTCAATGAGGACATTTCCTGGTTACTAGTCTATTATTTTGGCAGAAGTGGAAGTTTGGGGCATGCGCTGAAAACTCTGTTGTGGATGCAGGAATATTTGAGGATCAAGCTAGTTATCTACACATGCATGTTAGTTGTTCTTAAATGAAAATCAAGTTCATTGGCTTCTAAACCTCAAGGGGAATGCACGCAAGGTGAAAAGCCTGCGATAGAGTGTAGCCTGTAGGGTGCCAGTGTTTTACCTCAACAGTGACTTTTGTTTTTTTCTTGATATGTAGCTTAAAAATATGCAGTGAACTACTTGCAAATAATTTCAGACCGATTTCCTGGGTCTTTAAGGAAAGTGGATGAAAATTAATTTGGTGTGCTTCTTGGTGGGATCAAGTCTAGCGTTCTGTTCTCTGTGACCACGACTAGTATCTAGGGACCGAGTGGTTCCTAGGTGAGCATCTGCTTTCTCTCTCTCTCTCTCTCTCTCTCTCTCTCTCTCTCTCTCTCTCAAATCACTGGGCTGGGGACAATTCTGGTTTGTAGCATCACAGGACAGGTCCATTGAGATTGTTGCCCCTGATAACTCTATCTAGTCCTTTAACTGGACTACTACAGCCATACCATTTTAAATGATAGTAGCATTTTAGATAATCCACTTGTATAATTTTATGATGCCTTAAGAAACAGAGTAAGTTTATTGAATTTAGCAGGAATAAATATTTAATAATAAATTAATTAATGAATTCATGAATGATGTTCACTGAACTAGGAGTTTTTGCAGTGAGGAAATCCAGTACCATTCCTTTTCTATATGTTCAGGATCAAGTTCTTTTTTCTGGACTTCTAGGTGCTTAAATATTGCTGCTGGATGAAGTTTGAAAGCCTCCCATTTCATGCATATTTTGTTGCCTTTCTGTATATTCTCACTGCATTCACTCTTGTCCAGGTAGAAATTATATCACACTCAGATTATTTTTAGTCTTATATTTCCTGACTCCAGTCATTCTTCTGTAATGTGTAGTGCACTACGCAGCCAGAAAAGTCTACCTAAAACATACTTTTCCAACTTGTTACCTGGCCTGAAAATCTTCAGTGGCTCCCTGTCACTAAAAACCTAATTCCAACACGTGAAATGCTCTATAGTAAATCTATCCGACTTCTCATTCTTTCCCACTACAATTCTCTCCCATATCTGAAATGCTAGTCTAGAATGTCTACTGTGGCACATGTCCTTTATTTTTCTACTCTTGCCCCTTTTATATTATGAGTTGCTACTTCAAATGTCCTTCCTTCATCTCTAACATGCCTATTAAACCCAGAAACCTTTACATCTGAGTTTTCTCTTTAAGTCACATGACGCTTATCCCATACTCCCTTTTGGTTCAACCTAATATATTTTTCAACGAGATTATGGGGGATGGCAAACAAATTTTCCTATACTTATTTATTTAGCTTATTCATGTATAAACATGTACTTTCCAAGAAGAATTGAATGCCATTCTGAGTGTTATGGAAAGCCATGGGGGTGATTTCAGCAGGAGCAGCACATGCTATAACTAATGCTTTACAGCCGGGTTTCTCAACTCCAGCATAATGGTCACTTGCCGTGGGGAGTATTCCTGCGCCCTGTAGGGTGTTTGCAGCATCCTTAGCTTCTACCTATCAGATGCCCGTAGCACCCCCACACCCCATCGTGACAATTCAAAATGTCTCCAGACATTGCCAAATGCCTCTTGGAGGGCACCTGGTTGAGAAACGTTATTTTCCAGTATCCCCTTGGCCGCTTTGTGGAGGAAAGAGCAAGGGAGGGAAGCCACTGTGCAGATGCACTCGCTGACTCTGTTCCCTCTGACCTTGGATGTGAGGCAAGGAGAAGAGAAGAGAAATGCCCATAAGCTTTACAGTTGCAGCTTTACTGTGATCGGAGCAGAGATAAATAATGCATCAGTGACTATCTCTTCTCTGAAAGGTAAAGAAGAAAAATGCAGCAGGTCCAAAAATATAATTAGGAGGTTTGTGCTGTTATGTTAGATCTGATTGTGTACAGATATTGTGCTATGATCTGAAAACAGAAAACATATTTTTACGAATATTTGTTTTCTAGTTTCAGACTTCACATGTGTCCCTCTCTGGGATCAGGCTGAGGCTTGGGAAGCAGTTTTCAAAGTTTAATTGAGAAGAAAAGAATATTTCACATCCAAGACATGTTGTAATATTCAGAATTTAAAAGGCTTTATTCTTCATTGTTTTTTGAGAGGTTTCTTCCTGAAATCAAATATGAGTGACAAATACTTAATAACAAGTAATAGAAACACGAGCTCTCTCTTCCTGTAACCTCTGATGGGGGTGGGGTGGGGCACTTATTTCTTATTAACCCTCACCTGTAACCTGGGCTCCCTGGGCTCCAAAACCAATCCTGACTCCAGGCAGGGATGATAGAAACAGCTCCATGCCATTTGCTTTCTGGCTTGGCTTGGAGGAAGTATTGTTTGCAGTTCTAACCCAACTTGGGAATCGGCTTCCCAATGATCTGGTTCCTAATTTGTTTTTTACCTCCTCTAATGCCTGGATTTAATGTGTTGTAAACCAATTCTCCTCACCCTGTTGAAATTGTTGCCACTATTTTTCTGATACTGGTTATTGGGCTGTAGTATACTTTTTAATATTTCTTTCTTTTTTATTTAAAAAACAAGGTTATTTTCTATAATAACTAAACTTTGGCAATCACAAACAAGTTTTTGAATTATTCAATAGGACAAAAGCTGAGGACACGAATGTTCATTACATAAAAACAGGGACATTTTTCAATTTCTGGAGTTTAGATGCGAGTGAACTCATATCTACAGGTATCATAATGATATAGCAATCCTCCTCCTCCTCCTCCTCATCATCATTCTTCACCATCATCACAGCAGCAACAATAATGTGGTAGGACATAATTTTCTTTTTCACTCAGCCTTTTCTGCCTTTTCTTATTCCTTATAGAATTGCAGGAGTTCAGTAAGAAAAAATGATGAAACAGAGATAGTATTTGTGAAATAATAATAATACATTAAAGGTATGCTCTGGGAGGAAGGCAATACAGTGTAGAGAAGAATTTGTCTTAATGTGATTTTTCTCTTTAGCAGAAGGACCTATGGTCGCTATCCAAAAACAGTCTGTTACCCCTTCTCTAGGATGAAGCTTTGATTCTTGGGAGAGAGTGGAGAGGTAGAAAGAGGAAGGCATGGTAAGGACAAGAGACCTGTGATTAAAGAGACTCCAGGTGACCCCCTGTATCAATAAATAGGTGATTTAATGAGAAAGGTAATGGAACATTTTGTTTTACCTTTGTTCTCTGTGAATTCATGATTGCCTAGTAAAATTTTTTTGTTCATAAGAATACACCGAACTTACCCTCCCTCCCACAGCTGAGGAAGAACCACCAGCACCAGCCCCACAAGGGCAACTAACATTAATTGAAGATTCATTCACGCTGCCATCTTGCTAAGTCCCTCTCCAGCCCTTCTTCAGTGCCCCTGCCATTGCTGATCTTTCTTCAGGCTTCCTTCTCAATGAATGGGAAAAGCCAGTGCCAGCCACAAGTTCAGAAATGTCTTGGACACTGTTGCTAGGGCAGTTCACAGACCAGGAACCAAAATACGGCACAGTATTTTTTCCTAGGAGTCTGATGGCCCAAGGGGCTGCCTGATCTGCACTGAAGCTGCTTTGTTCATTTCGCAGTAGCTGTCAGGGCAAGCTCCTCGGGAGCCCAGCGCTGAATTAAAAGGCAGCTTTCCCTTTGTTGGCTCCAAGTTGCTCCCTGAGGCTCGCTCTTGAACTAGCTCTGAGAGAGGATCACTGGGCTGTGTGATTGTGGTGACCAGGCCTTGTCACAAGGGTGGGACTTCACTCTGGGGCCCACCAAAAGGCAGAGTAGAGGGAGGGTGGATGACACCTTGAAAAACCTGGGTTACAGATGTGTTCTGCTGGCTCTAGAGCGGCTTCCTCTTCCTGCACACAGTCCCCTCTCTGTCCCTGTCTCTGCCCATCACCACTAATCACCCCCTTGATGTGTTAGGACTTTACAACACCTATTTGGTGAACTACATCTGAAGGGAGCTAAATCCTCAAAGTGAAGGCAATTTGTCAGCACAATATCACAACAAAGTGTGAGAAGGAGCACTTCAGCAAAAGCCAAGCTCGCTAACCTTTCAAAGGTAACTGTACTTAATTTGAGCTGAGTCAGGAAGGCTGTTTGGATGTCTTATGTATTTGTAAGCATTAGGTGCAGGTATTATTTTACCCCAAAGGCCACTTGTAACCCTGTTCCTCTGCAAAAATGTCTTCTTGAGCTGTGAGCCGAATTCTGAATCCTCACTGCTGTCTGGAGCACTCGTGGGATTGCTCAGCCACCTTAGGGCTGTTTCCTGAATTTGGCTCCCTTCCTCTATTTTCCTGTCCCTTCCATAACCGTTACCACCTCATGCAAAAGGAGGCTTCTACCTATATCTCAGAAATGAGAAATTTAAGGTAACATCTTAACTAGTCTTTCTGTTTCCAGTTTCCACCTCTCACCAAAAATCGATTCAAACCATTCACCACATCGTTGTCAAAGTGATCTTTCAAAAATATATATCCGTCATATTGTTCTCCTGCTTAAAACTGCTATGGCTTCCTATTGCCAAGTCTAAGCACTTACAATGGAGTTCATGGTTGCTCTCTGCATCTACATACGGTCATGCTGTTTCATAGCTCCCATGCCTTCCAAGCCACTGACTGGGATGCCCCCTCCTCTTCCTCTCATGTCTGGGGAGGTCCTATGCATCCTTCAAATCCCATGTCAGTAATTGTCGTAATTGTCTTTTCTTGAAGGCCCTCTGTAATTATTATTATCTGTGTATTTAACCATTTTCTCCTCAAGATTATTTTTGTCTCTTGTATATGCTGGTATTGGTGCACTTATCAAACATTATAACTGGCTTACAATATTATGATTTCTTGAAGGTAGAGGCTTTCTCTCACTCATGCTTGTGTCTTCTGCCTTTAGCAAAGTGCCTGACACACAGTAACCTTGGTGTACATACTATCGGGGTCTGACCTCGACCTAAGCTTCCTCACTGCTAACATCTGTGGCTCTGTCTGGAGGGAGCATTCTTTGGCTATAGAGACAGGTTTCTGCTCAAAAGCAGGGAGCATCAGAAGTGCCAAGGAGTTACCCATCCTGGGAGCAGTGTCATCAATGACTAACAATTATTAATAGATAATAGCTTCCACCTCCCACAATTGGGGGAAAGTCAACTCTGAGCCCATTCAGCACCATCTCTTGGTACTCCCAGGGAAAGTGGAAACTCAGTTGCCCACAGCGGGAAACTGCTTAATCCAGGATCCTGCACTCACTTCGTTGTCTTCCCATCTTATTTCTTCACTTCTCTCCTGGTGCTTCCTGGTATCACTTCCCAGGTAAACTTACACTAAAATTCAAATCTTGAGGTCTGCTTCCAGAGGAAGCCAATGTAAGACGTCACTCCTTAAAGTCTGGATTTTGAGCATTTGCAGAAAGAGAGTGTTAGAGTTCTCTACAGTTGACAAACCAGCTTGAAATTTAAAAAAATAGTCACTAATCCATGCGAATTGCTTTCCCTCATTCAGAACACAGAAGAAGATGAGTGTTGCTGGGGTCCAATGACCAATGGTCACCACCCCCTGGAACAGTTGTGAGTAACTTTGTAGTTAGATGACTACTAATTCCAGTCAGCTCCTTTTACAGGGGTGGGCAAATGTAGGTTTGTATGGAAAATAATGCAATAATTAATAAATGGCAATACAAGAATAAACTGTATTTTGCATACTTAGAACTGTACATTAAAATACAAGAATAAACACTGTATTTTGCATACTCACAACTACAAACTTCCATTTGTCCAGCCCCAAATGTATGTGCGTCCTCAGATTCTGCAGCTGGACACAGTGCCTTCCCACTGTCCTCAGAGAAAGAATGTGTCTTTCCTACCCAGGGCTCCTTCTTCCTCCAGGAGTGCAATGATCTCATCCTGTTCACGTCAGGGACCTTGCAGCAACACCCTAATCTCTCCTTTGTCTGTATTGTTCCCTCTTTCCACTCCTTCCTCATAGCTAGAGTCTTTATTGTGTGACAAAATGACCCTGTGGCCTTGGGATGTTTCTTTCTATTTCAGTCAATATTCTTAAAAAGAATAGGCTCTTCCACTGTCTTCTATTTCCTCACTTCCCACTCACTCTTCAGCCCACAGCAATCTGGCTGCTACTCTTATTACTTGACTGAAACTCTTTTTTTCAAAGGTCAAAAGTCACTAATGATCGTCTTGTGGTGAAATCCAATTGTCAAGGTTCAGCCCTTTTATTACTTAATTTCTTCACAATAATGAACAATGCAGAGATGAAGTGCAATATTGCATGCATAGTAAGTGCTCAATAATATCACCTATTATCACTAACATTATTACTGTCTGCTTTCTAATTCCTTGCGATCATCCTATCTTTCTGGAAACACATTTTATCTGTTTGCTTGCTTTTCTCTTACCCATGTGATTTCCCTTACTTAATTTTCTTTGCTGGATCTGATGCTTTTACTTCATCTTTGAATGTTTGTGTTCCTCCAGAGTTCTATTCTCTTCTTTTCTCTCTCTCCACATGTCCCCAAGAGATTCTATTTACTTTCATGACTGCAGAAATTCATTTCTCTAGGCCAGAATTATTCATTGACTTACAGGTTTTTATTTCCAATTCTTTTATGAACATCTCCATCTGAATGTTCTAAAAGACTGTCAAACTCAATGTGTGCAATGTAGAATTTATTTCATTTGTTATGCCTTCCTACACCTCTCTCTATCTTCTTTAGTATTTCTTCTCATGAAGGTGACATTGCCTTCATGGAATATGTGGAGGTGGCACTACCACCTTCTTAGAAGCCTGAGCCAGAAACTTCCATACAATCCTATTTTCTTCTTTCTCACACACCAACCAACCCTCCAACCATGTCTAATTGTCTACGACAGCCCATAGATGCTAATATTTGAGATCTCTCTAATCTGCTGGCTCTTATCCAATCCACAGACATTACCTAAACTTTTGATCACATGATTTCTTGCTAGAAAGATTGTCCCAGTATCTTTGCTACCTGTCTACAGTCTTGTCTACTTCCAGTTTACTGCTTGATGCCAGAAGAGTATTCAAAAATGTAATTCTGTAGATAATATGGCCATTTTTGAAATCTATCAGTCTTAACCACCCATATAAATACAAAACTTCCAGGCCTACAAAAATCTTTAGGATCTAGACTTGGTTAGTCTTGGAGTCCCATAAATCACCACTCCCTAAAATGTACACAGCCATACAAGACTGCTTAGTGACATACTCTGGGTTTGTTGCCTTGTCACTCTCCTTCTCCCACCCCTCATTCCCACCCCTCATCCCCTAAAGTCAGAATTAGTATTTCTATGCTACAGTAAACATACATCTTTTATGGACCACTCTGTATCATATTTAGAATAACTTATGGTCATGACACTCATGTTTGTCTTTCCTAGTGGCCTGTGAAGTCCCCCAAATAAGATATTTTACTGTTCATCTTTAAAACCACAGGGTTTATCACAGTGATGTAGTTCACTCCAGACAATGACTTCTGTAATTTTTATTCAATTCCCATTTGTTATCTTTTAAAGACTGATTAACAGAAACTCTTCAGGGATTGTTAAGAATGTAATCACTATATGAAGACAATAACTTGGCTTCCAAGAAGAGCAAAGTAGAGTTAATTGGCAACTGGAGTCAGAAGCTAAGGGTTCAAGTCCTGAATTCTACCGTATTTTCTTTCTGTGAGTTTAGGCAAGTTATTTAAACCCATTGAGCTTGAATAGTCTCACCTTTAAAGTTAGAGTAACAGTTACTGCCTTATCATCTTATTGTGCAGATTAAATGAGATCATATGTGGCAAAACAACTTTGTAAACTAGAAAATGCCAAATACAATCGCAAGATATCATTATAGATAAATGGTTTATCAGATGTCTAAATCATAATTTCTCTGTCATTTGTAATGACTTCAATTGCAAACCAGGAACAATGTGGCTTAAGAAACCAAAGCCCATTTTTCTCATCAATGAGCAGTACAGAAGTAAATTGTTAATTCAGCTGGCCCAGTCAGTAATGCTGTTAGAGACTCAGGGTCTGTCCCTATTTTGAGTCCACCATTTTCAGTTCATTGGTTTTGCCCTTATGCTTGTTGACTCAAAGATGGTTGTAGCGGTTGCAGACATCACATCTGTGTACAGACCAGAAAGAAGGGAGGTAAGGCAGGAAGAACAAACCTTATTTGTTCTTTCCATTAGGAAAGCACAAGCTTTTTAAGAAACTCCTGTCTGACTTCTGCCCCTCTCATTGCCTGGAACTCACATGGCCACTTTGAGCTAGGGAAGTATTTAGCTTTCTCAGCCTTTATAATAGAGGTGAGCGAGAAAGAAGGAGCTTGAGAAAGGAAGTCTGGTTTGCCAGTCAACAGTGTTTGCACAAATCTTTTCTCAAACACTGCCATTTTCAACCGGTTGTTGAGCAATCAAGTGTAGCATTGTTTTCTCAAAGCTACTTCCAGTGGGGAAGGATCCCTTATTAAAGATGATTAAGAGTCAACTTCTCTTTTCAGATTAGTAGTCTTCCTTCAGATATCAGTAAACTTTCAATATATATCATAGCATTTTGCCTTTGGTGGGAGAGAAAATCACCTTAGCTCTACACATTGCCTTCAGAAAACTCAGAGCTGATCAGGAATGTTAGGGGAGAAAGGGTTCCCTGAGAAATACCTTTCCAACAGAGTTTCCAATACAATACAGTGTGGAAGGACAAACACAAAAGGACTGTAGATGGAAGAAGATTTAGAAACAAGAAAGAGATTCTGGAAGAAAGCAGAAAACAAACGAATGAAACAAAATCAAATGAACAAGCAAAATTAAAATATTTTCATTCCTTCCTCTGTTCAAGTCTCAACATAACATTTACTTTATAAAGAGCAAAGAAACTCACCCCCACCTCACCCCAGTCCCACCTGCTAGCTGGATAGAACTGCAGTGAAACCCAGAGAGTCTTTGAGATTACTATTGAGTTCACTGGAGGTATTTGTATCTTGCAGGTCCAGAAGTAGCCTCTTTCTTTTCCTTAGTTCTGTAAAATACAGAGAGGGCATCTTAACTAAACATCTTAAATATGTTGCTTGAAAGCACATGGGGCTGTGACTCTGTTTAAGGATCATTGTGGCTAAGGCATGAGTATGTCTTGGGCTGTGTCCACTGTACTGGACCATGCAGCACTTTAGAGTAGGATGAGTCTAGAAGCCCAGCAGATGGCTACTTTCTGTTTTCAGAAGAGCTGACGTGGAATGCCTTCTGCTTTCAATTTTGTTGAAAGGTGTTTTAAAAACGCAGGGCCTATCAATCACTCTTCATTTTTCTCATTCAAGCTAGAGAAAAAATGCATTAAAATTAATATTATTAAAAATGGTAGGAGCAGAATGTGTAATGTCTTTCATAGAACTGTAGGAATTAATTCCAGTGATATATCAGAGACCAGGCTGCAAAATCATGGTGAACTATTCTAACCATCTGCACCTACCACCATGTAAAAAATTTCCTAGTGGAAAAAGCCCATTATGGATTGCTTTCCAGTTCTTTCCAACCCCCTGTACCCCCCATTTCCTTTTCTTCTCCATCTTCTATGTAGTCCTTAGCTTAGGCCACAAAGGCAGTGAGATAGGTGATTCTGTGACAGCTGTCTGCTTGGGACATTCAATGGCCTCCTTATTTAAAGGTGTGTGGATGTTTTTATTGCAGTACCTTCCATTAGTGTTGCAGCTGTCAAGGCTTTTGTGAAGGATGTGACTAAATCCAGCCTCTATTTTCTCATTTAAATGGTCTAATGACATTTTTGTGGTTAAAATTAAGATCCCAGTTCCTTAAATTGAATTATGTTGAAAATCCATTTCTAGTTGAAAACAAGAATTGGATTCACGGGCTAGGAGTACTTATTTGTATTCACTGGTCAAGAAGACTTGAAATGGGTTTCAGTTGTCAACTTCAAATATTATAATTGCTGTTCCCTTAAGTTGCATGCAAGGGAAAGACATTGACTAACTTGGGATATGCAGACAGGTGGAGAATTTTTCTTTAAAGTAAATTTGACATTATATTCTTTCTTATGGCTGCTTTGCAAAAGGTAGTATTGAATACATAAAGAAAGAGTGTTCTAAAGAATTGGATAGACTGTTAGAACTGGGAGAGTTAAAAGAGACTGTTAGAGTTTACTTTTTCAGTTTGAACCCTTGCTGCCTCCCCTTAACCTTCATTCCATTTTTACAAGTGAGGAAATTTTCCCAGGCCAGTGAAGGACTTCCCAAGGTCACATGTTTTCAAATCTCATTTCTGATCAGTGCTTGTTCTGCTAAAATTGTTTTCCATATGAAAAGTACTTTAAAAATATTTAATGTGCATTCAAACCCAACTCAATTTGAAGGAAAGTGCTAATGTTTAATTGGTTGTATTAAGAACTTCACAAAGGAAAATCACATCAAAATGAATCATCTTTTTCAAACATTTCGCAGTGGAATGTGGTGCAAGATGCACATGCTAGGGAGTCAGACAGACCTGGGTTTACATCTCAGCCCTGTGTGATGACCTTGAATGAGTTACTTATCTCTTCCGAGAATAAGGATACTGAATCTGCAATGTTGTGAAAATTAGCAGTGCTGTATGTGAAATACGTAGCACAGTACCTGGGATATAATAGGAACTAAACAAACAAACAAAAAATAGTGGCTTTTATCAGGTAACACTGAAGCTGACTTTTTATGTAAGTGATGGTGAGGGTTACATAATCTTGGGGGCAGAGAGAAAATGTGTATTGTGCAGATGTCTATGTAGAGTGAGTAGACTAATGAAATGTCTCAGTAAATATAGCATGTTCAGAAATACTAGTTTCCGCCTCCTTTGACATGAATCAGCTCAGATACTGAAGGCTATTTCAACCACAGGTGCACCTTGCCTAGGTCTTTGCCAAATCTGAGCAAGATGGGGGTGTGTGACAAAGTTGCAAAATCAGCCACTCCGGATGATAGAGCCTGGAAAATGACTCAATTAAAATTTAAGTGGTTAGAGAAAAAGATGATCTCATGAGAATCCATATTAGATTGTTGAGTTACTTTTCTATTGAGGCTAACCTTTACCTTTGTGCCTGGAATACTACAAGTGAACATTGAGTTAAATTCTCAGATTGCTGGGGGGAGTGGGGTATACTGAGACTAAATGGTAATGGGAAAAATATGCAATAAGATTACATTAAAAACATGAAAACAACTGCATTGAAAAAAAATTCTCAGTGAGAACGGGCCTGTGAACCAAAAGATCATGGTTCAATTCCCAGTCAGGGCACATGCCTGGGCTGCAGGACAGTTCCCAGTAGGGAACGCCTGAGAGGCAACCATACATTGATGTTTCTCTCCCTCTCCCCTTCCCTCCCCCTCTAAAGATAAATAAATAAAATCTTAAAAAAAATTCTCAGTACATCACAGACCAAATAAGATTAGGTGTGCTGTTACATAAATGGGCTAGTAGTCACATATATAGAGAGATGGCCTAGTATTGTCAGGTTATCAGGGAAATTTTCTGACGTTAAGCCATTCTTTTCACAATTTTGTAATAATTAGGACTTGAGCTAAGCAGTCACTGCAAAGTTATAAAAGAATAGATTCTGTTGTATTTTTAGGTCAACAGTGGACTTTTTCTCTCTGTAATGACTAACATTAGCTCTACCATCTGTCCCTTCTACCAGTGAACCCATACATTTCAAAGACTCCAGCTGAGAAAAGCTTGACTATTTCTCTTCAGCAAAATATAACGATTTCCAGTAATTTACAAATGTTAGGAATAGCAAAAAAAAGTTCTTGCAGATATTACAATGGTTTGTTTTGAGGCTACATTACTCAAAATTCACTGACAAAGGCCATGGAGAATATATATATAAAAGAATGTATGGAGAGGAGAATATAGTTCTACTATTTAAAAACAAAAAACAAAAACAGAAGTAACTTCCGCAGATTTTTGGTGAGGATGATGGTGATGAGCCCAATCTGAAACTTTGTAAGTCAGTACCAGTGAGTTATGTGACTATTTCACATGTTACTGGAGTAGACTTATCACAATCCATAATTATCTCCTTTAGAAGTTTAATAGTTATCTCCCTGATGGATTTTAAATTCCATGAAGACCAGCACTGTACTTATCTTTATCAACATTGTTCCTCATAAATCTAGCACAATTTGGATTTTTAATAAGTTTTGTTGAAGAAAAGGATGATCAAGTATAAACAGCAAGTGATTAATCAGTGTTTATTTTAAGGTCTAGGCAAAGTATTATCAGTTTGATGCAGAATGTAGACAACTTAGCATTTCAGGACATGTGTTTCTACCTCTCCTACCTTTTTATCCAACAAACTATATATATATATGTACATATATTTCAGGTTGCCAACTTGTATGTATTCTATCTGTTCTTTAAAATTTTTAGTTTTCCATTTCTTACAGTAGAAAGTTCAAAATCTGCAAGAGCACATTTTTTTAAATGTGGTTTTAGTGAATGTACCAAGCCTTATTATCTCTTTCCATTTCCCCAGTTGTTCCTTTTTCTTACTTTTCTTTCCATGTGTTTCCTGCGAACTAGCCAGACAGAGCTATTCTCAAGCCCATATGTTCCATGAACTTTCATAACTATACAGTGTTCTTGCCCAGAATAGCATCCCCTTCACCTCTGCTGGAACTTTACTAATCTTTTAAGACTCAACTCAGTCCCTCTGTAGAAACTTCCATAATTTCATTCCACCTTTTCACAAAATTAACCACTTCCTCATCAATACCCTCAAAAATAATATTTACATAGCAAGTAAATTACATTTCTTTGATTGTCTATATGTCTTTTGTGTTTGAGAATCTCTTTAGGAATTTCAGTTATTTCTCAATTTCCTGAACCTAGCTCCATGTGTGGAACATAGTAGGTGCTTAATTAGTGTCAAGTGGATCCTTTTTTGTATTTTTCATCATTCTTACTTTTAAATTTATTCTTTCAAAACATATGCAGACATTGGGTTCTATTCCCATAAATATACTGAAGCTACATGGCAGTGCTTTGCTCACTTGACCGGAGAGGGCCTAGTGTTTTACAGGCTAGTAATGTAAGGCTGAGACTACTGGGCGCTCACATTCTCTTTCAGCTCATTTAAAAACAACTTAAGAAATCAACGTCTAATCACTCCAAGCAGCCTAGTATGGATGGCACATCTCAATGCTGTGCGACTATTCAAATTTTACATTTCTTTCTTTCTATTTTTACAGAATAATCAAGCTAGGAAAATAATACAGCTTTTCATTCCTATTTTACCCTTAGTTTAATTGACTTGGATTCTCCAGAGTCAATTAGAACTGAATATGTTATCCCATCCAGTCATGGGAAATGGCTGCATCTCACTATTTTCATTCTAGGTTTACGTAATCTCCCACGGGGAAATGCTCAAGGCTGTGAATCTACAAACACATTTGGTTTTGAAAAGAATTTGGTTGAAGTTGGGAGGTGGGACTGTGGATCAGTTGGGCAGCTGCCCTATGGATGCCACCAGGCTGTTCCCAGATTGCTCCCACCACACCAGGTGGGAGTGAGCCCAGCCAACCCCCACAGAATGGGGGAGCCTCCATCTCTGTGTCTGCTGCTGTTGCCCAGAGAAATGCCCAATCAATCATGAGAATGCAAATGAAGAGCTGAGCGCATCCAGCACCACGTAATTGGTTTTCATGTAGATCACATGGTTTGGACCAGTGTTATTGATCTGGAACAAATTCTTCTGCATCTCTACTGGCCTCTTAATTGGGAAAATATAAATTTTTACAATAGCAATTTTGTAACATTCTAACAAATAAGTTTGTTATAGAAAAGTGGGAAAATTCAATAATATGGCAAGCTATTATTAGAGCAAAGAGTGTTTATTTCTTTGGTAAAGTGGGTCTCCTCCTCATCATGGATGCAAACACACATGATGTCTGGTTCTTATGCCAAGGAACATATACATTATTGTTTAGTGACAATATCAAGTTTTTATGCCAAATATTAGCCAGTGCTTCAATTATTATTGTTATAACACTTAGCACTTATATATTGCAGTGTAGTTTACCAAAATGTTTTCCTATACATTATATTTGTAGATCCTCAATTGATCCTATGCTTTGGATATAATTAGAGTGATGACATAAAGGTTTCAAGAGATGACCTAACTTGTTTAAGACTGCATAACTAGTAAGTGGTATTTCTGGTAGTCTAACCTAGGTATTCCGAGTTCCAAGCCCATACCTTTTTATTAAATAGTGGGATATACAGTTAGTAATCATGCAGCAGGAGAGCAGGAGCACACACCAACCCATGGCTATGGCTCGAGAGAAACTGAGGAAGACCTATTACAAATTATTTTAATTAGGGGCCTTTGGGAGACACAAACATTCTAAGAATGTAAAAGCATTATGGTACCTAAAAAAGTCTCAGGCTAGGCAGCTAAAATAATAGCTTCAGTTGAGAAGATGTTCATTGAGTATGATCTATGCCCTGGCACCATGCTAGTCTTTGATAGTACAGACGCGAATGAGACAAGTCCTACCCTGAGCTAGCATTGAAGTCATAACACCAAGGACACATAAGGATAAGGGAAAATTCTGAAGAATTGACTGTCTACTGGGCTCCAAAGGAAGTTAAGTCAACACCTTACTAACATCTCACTCAGAGTAAAGGCCCATGAACTCACAGTGGCCCCTTGGACAGCATGTCTGATCTCTTTCACCTTTCTGATCTCATTTTTCACCACTCTGTCCTTTCCTTACTCAGCTCAAACATCACAGTCCTCTTCTGTTCCCTGAACATCCCTGTGACAGTGGCTGTTTCTTCTGGCCAGAATGGTCTTCTTCCAGAAATCTGCTCAACTAACTTTCCTACCCTCTCAACCATTACCTTCTTTAATTCTCCAACCTGCACCTCCTACCTCATCCTCCCCTGCCCTCCTGAGCCTCCTGTTTGAACTTCACTTTCTCTGTTTTTATCCATAGCCCTTATCACCCTAGCATGTACTTTGTTGCTTATTGTCTGACTTGACATTCTAGAATAAAGCCCCAGAAGTTTATTATGTTCACTGATGTATCCCAAGAATCAAGAAGAGAGAACTCTCAGTGCTCTCAATATTTTTGTGAAATGAATATGATTTGCAGAGCATTTGCTTTGTGCCATGTGTTACAAGCATTCTTATATATATTATTTTCATAACCTCACTTACTTCTGAACTGTAGCTTTTTACTATCCCCATTTCACAGATGTAGAAACCGAGAGCCAAAGACCTTAAATATCCCAAGTCATACAACTGGTCGGTTGCAAGCTTTTCCCAGTACCCCATGCTGTCCTAGCCTGATGAGGAGAGGATTCAAACCATTGCTGCACAATTGCTATGTCTGAGTTAAAAAAAAAAAAAAAAAAAAAGAAGCCACCTCAGAGTGAAGAATGCTCAGGAGGTGTGGCCATGGCTATTTGTCAGAGACTGATTAGCTGAAGGTGGGGGAATAGACCCCAATATTTGAATACAGGGAAAATGAAAGGGTTAATAGGAAAAGGATCAGAAACATTCCAAAGCAGAGTTGTGCCATTAAACCATGGTAATGATCACTGCATGGAGGAACCAGGTGAAGCAGGGGTGGAGGTGGGTCCACAGGAAGTCAGAGCACAGTGGATGCACGGTAGCAGGTCTCAAATTGAAAGTGATGCTCTTCAAAGCCTTCGCATTATGGAGGGCCCTGATGGTGTCTCCTCCCCACCTGTATGCCTAGTCAGGTTTTTTAAAATAAATGTTGGCCATAATGATTATTCACTCTGTGTATTTTCTTCCCTTTGGATTAAACAATACTTCTCCATGACTCTGGTCATTTAATCATGGTATTCCTTGCTGATGGATTCCAACAATGTGTCCTGGCAGAGAACAACGAGGCAGGCATTTGGGAGAGCAATAGTGTGGTAAACAGATCATGCAGACTCAGACCCACCTACCCTGAATTCTAGTCTTAAACTCGCAAACTACATAACCTACGGCAAGTTGCCTCTGTACCTTCACCTGAGATTCCTGAACTGAGAAATGGGCTTGATCATATGAAATTATGCAATTGTGAGGACTAAACCTGTAAGAAATTAACTCCAAGGGTCCAGTATGGTGAGCAGCAAATTATAGGTGCTGAACAAGTATAGTCATTTTTACTTTGTTCTCTTGAAAATGCACTGCCAGGATTTAGTCGTCTTCTTCAATTCCAAAAATGAACTTCTGGGGTCACCTAGGGAAGTTAGCAACCTCATTGGGGGCATAAAGAATAACCACAATTGGTAGCAATGGAGGGTAGTGGAAGAAAAAAACTTGAAAACTGCCCCTCACTTTTACCACTTACATAATTGAGGTGTTTGGAATTTTAATGTTTAGAATTTAAATGAGAAAGGCATTTAAGATTTGACTGCAGGTGCTTAAACTGCAATAAAAAAGTTTTAGCATTCTGACCAAAGAGAAAGGATGTACCATCAAAATTGAGACCTTTTATAACTTGAAATTAATCAGATATCACTCAGATTTTTATGAGTCCAAAGTGAGATGTGCACTTTTCCTAGTTTCCCCTTTATTCTAAAGTATACACATTAAATGAGTCCAAAATAGTTTCTGAACAGATGGCTATTTACATAATTAAAAAAACACACCATAGTACATGTCACAGTTGACCTAGTGTTTCCCCTGGGGTCCTGTGGTCTTTGAATGAAATGATCAAAATGACTGAGGGGTCCTTTTCCTGAGTAGAGTACAAAGTGCAGGGCAGAATCAGTGGGGAAGATTTAAAATCTAAATTGTTTCAGCTTAGATTTCAGCTAAGTTCCTACTGGTAGATTTTTAAGAAAGAAAATAATGTGATAAGTTGTTCATTTATTTAACATTTACTGAGCACTTATTATGTGACAGGTCTTGAAGAGTCAGAAATAAACAGAAGAGACATATCCTTGCCCTTAAGGAACTTACAGTCTTCCTGGGAAAGAGAAGAGACTCTGTTAAAGTCAGAGAAGTCTTGTTCATATACTGGTAGAAATCAATCCAAGATAAATCTGCAAATCTGAAGAGGTTTCAATTTTCCTTGAACACCGTGGTGGAAAACAAGCTTCATAGCATGAGCTAAGTTTTAAAAAATAAAGAGGTATTTCATGGGTCAAGTGTATTCTGGGAAGAAAGGCAAATATGTGATTTCACTTATATGTGGAATCTAAAGAATAATACAAACAAACTAAACACAAACAGACTCATAGATACAGAGAACGGTCTGATGGTTACCAGAGGGGAGGGGGTTGAAGGGCAGGGTGAAGAAGTCAAAGGGATTAAGAAGTACAAATTGGTAGTTACAGAATAGTTATGGGGATATAAAGTACAGTATAGGGAATATAGTCAGTAATATTGTAATAACTATAAATGGTGCCAGGTAGGTATTACACTCATTGAGGGGAATACTTTGTAGAGTATATGATTGTCTAACCACTGTATTGTACATCTGGAACTAATATAAAATAATATTGAATGTAAACTGTAATTGAAAAACAAAATTTTTAATCAAAAGAGTATTCTGGGCAGAGGGAGATTGAGCAGGATGCATTCAGTGATCTGGAGGTTACTGGGTGTGACTGGAGCATAGGATTCAAGGTGGGGGTCAGGGAATGAGCTGGGAGGGAGGATATGGGCCTGGAGGAGTAGGAAGGATCATACCATGGAGGGCTTTGCATGCTGTGCTAAAACGCCAAGACATTGTCCTGGAGGCTTGGGGGGCTGTGGAAACGATAGCAGCGTTGTTGGCTCTTGGTTCCTGACTTTGGCAAAAAAAGAATTCAGAGCCAGGAACTATAGTGCAAGAAGTTTACTTAGCCTGTTAGAAAGTCACAGAGGCAGAAGATGTGAGACAGCTGGGTTGTGTGGACTCAGGAAACACATTACTGAGGTGAAAGAAGGGAGAGAGAAAGAAATGAACGCAAAGGATATGTGTCTAAGGAAAGAAGGTGGCGGGGGAGGTGTACCCATGCTGCAGGGAAACAGAGAGAGGATGGGGCAGGGAGAGAGAAAGAGAGAACAAGAGAACGAGAGAGAGAGAGAGAGAGAGCGAGAGAGAGCACCCTGGGTCTTTTGTCTTAAGGGTTTTTATCTGTTTTCTGGAGGTGGGAATTTTAGGGGAGGTCTCAGGGGAGGATCTCAACAGAATATTCATCGGCTCTCCAGGTATGACCTTTCAGGGTTGTGATCTCTACTGATTGGTTGGTGCTAGGGCAGGGGGTCATTAGTCATTGCATCTGGTCCTGATGTCAGCCATGGTGTTGCTTCATCTGGTTATGCTGATTTTCTGGGCCTGGAGCTGAAACTTGACTGTGGCCTAGAACTTATCTCTAGTTTGACCAAAACTGTGTCTCTGTGGTCAACAGCCCCAAGCCTTTGTACCTAAGATCCTTTGATGTTGATCAGAACCTCATTAACCTCAGGACTTAATGCTTAAGGAAATGGTCTGGAAGGGGAGAGGGAGGCAGGTGAGTCAGGGTCCTGCGTGGGGCCAGTTTGAACCATCTGTCACCGTTTCCTCATTCCACTTGCCAAGGAATTTTCCCAGCTTCTTACTATCCTGCCTCAGAAAGGTGTAAATAGCCAGGTGCCAATCAGCTTTGATATTTAAAGAGACGACTCTGGTGGGATTCTGATGAAGGTTTGGAAGGTGTCAATCCAGTGACAGGGAAACATTTCAGGAGACTTTTGGAGGAGTCCAATTTAAAGATTTTGAGGACCTGTGCTAAAATCTTTCCTTTTTGATTAGTTTCTAAAAATCTTGCCAGTTTCTCTCTTTTTAGTGTTCCATGAGATGTGCCCCTCTCCCCTACTATCTCTCTTATCCACTGCCCTGGCAGGTGAGGACAAAGCAGGACATACGTTGTGTCCAAGTCACCAGAACAGAACCAGTACTTAGAGACCCACTTCCAGCTCCCCCTCCAGCCCCTCAGAGGCAGGGGTCTGCGGAAACATTGAGAGAAGAAGACATTGCGGTTAGGGTGCTCACTAGTGGGATTCCAGAGAAACAGCTGAGACCTGAGCTAATGTTCTGTTGGTGAAACACATGAGAAAGAGAGAGCTAGAGGAGAAAGGAAGAATAGAAAATGCTGAGGAATCCAGACACATGACCCTTACAAACCTGGGCATATGAGTGAGAGTGAGACAGAAGAGGAAAGAGGAGTGGGGTTTGGAATCCTCACTTTTATTTTAGGAAATCTAAAATGGTCGGGTGAGAGACACCGGAAAAATTTAAAAAGTCCAGTTGTTCCACTGGAGAAAAACAGGAACATTTGCACAGAACAAATTCACCCCCATTCCCCACTTCTTTCTTTCTTTGGAAAAAGAAAGATTGTATGCGGAGAGGGCATTAACGTCGATCCTGCTGGGTGTCTGCTCAATTAAGAAAAAAAAAAAAAAAAAGAACAAGGAAATGAGAGAAAGCAACTATATTGACACAATGAGAAGTCTTTGGAGCTGTGTGTAAGCACATGGTTCTCCTGCAGGGGCATGAGGAGGGCTGATGATGAGCAAGCACAACGTCCTGGAGGCAAATCTGTGCTAAGCGGAGAGCCGGTGAAGCATCTGCAAGGATGACAAGTTTTTGTTTGAAACACATGAGGCCAGGTTCCCCTGTGGCTCACAGTGTGTGACTTAGGTTTCCAATTTCCTCCCGCCTACTATGGCCTGCACGAGTTCACATAGTGCATTGAAAGGATACTATGACACACACCCTGGGAAGTGTCTGGAGCAAAGGTATATGTACAAAGCACTTGAGAGCAGAAAGTCCTGGCAGGTCTTGTAGATAAACTATTCCATATTCCATATTACTAAAATTACTAAAAATACACAAAATGCAGAAATGGATTTAATAACTCATTCAAATTTTAGGAGGAGAGGGGAACTACAATGTGACCTAGACACTTTAGAGAGTTATTTTTTTATTAAATTTATTGGGGTGACATTGGTTAATAAAATGATGTAGGCTCGGGTATACAATTCTATACTATATCAACTGTATATTGTTCGTGCGTTCACCACCCCAAGTCAAGTCTCCTTCCATGTCAAAGTTTTGTACCTCACCAATGAAGAGGTTGAAGAGAATGAGGAAACACTTGGCATGTAAAAGCCAACAGCACCGGGTTTTGAAATCTGTTTCTCCTAAACATAAAGGATTTTGTCCCTTAATAATGTGTAGTGCATTGCTAGTTGTATCCTCTCTTGTAAATCCTGGAATAGTAGAACCGGAAAGGCCCTTACCACCTGGAAAGTCTCTATAAAAGAGGAAAAGGAGGCCCAGAGAAAAATGGCTAATTTTCAGGGTTTGATGACTCTCATGGTAATAGAATATTTACTAGATCTAGATTCAGAATTACCTCAGGCCTTGGAATCTGGAGGGGAGGGGCTGACATATTGTTTTCCTGGTGCCCCTTTCTAATTTAATGAAATAATAGTTTGCACAGCCCTCCAAAGCCGGCTGTTAGAGAAAAATTGTCTTTTTATAAATTCTCCAGGTTATCTGAGTAAGAGTGAAGGCGTAGACAGTAGAATGGCAATCTGCTTGTTTGCAACTCAGGGGCAGTTACTTTCCAAATTTAAAGAGGATGTTGCTTTGCTCTCTTCTTGGCACCCATGAAAAATACGCAAGCAGCTAAAACTTTATGTCCCACAGAGAAAGAGGCCAGAATGGTGCTTAAGGTATAAGAATCTGTTCCTTACGGTTGTAGAGATTAAGCAGTATGACCCAAGTCTCTACCCCACCCCCCGAGAAATAAAAGATAAGGAAAGAAAATAAAATCTCCTTCACATATTCTCTAATATTTTAGCTTTCATAATAAAAAATGGACAAGATTAATTGCCCATTACTTTTTGCTACCACCATGAAAATGTTCCCAAATTATCTTAGCATATGATTTTTAAAAAATGGTAAAACCACTGACATTCTAAGTTAAATGGTTCCTGCTATTGACATGCAACTTAATGAAATTCCATCTCCAGTCATTGATGAAATCCATTACCACCTTGATTGACTGCTTCAGTCATACTCTCATTACTGCCTTCTTGCTTGCTATGTAACGATTGGGTTCTTTGCTGAAAACTTGGGAATCTTGGCTCATTTATGCAGAGCCTGATGCTAGTAATCAGTTGACTCTACATGGATAAGACAAAATAAAAGAAAGGCACCCCTTTTTTTCATGTAAAAGTTTAACTGTATCTTGCTTATGCCATTCGTGTATTTAACAGATATTTACTGAGCCTACTGCATGTCCTAATTCCTCTCCTTACTGTTGGCTCAGCCTGAGTTCCTTCCCCCTCTGCTGTCACTCGAGAATCTTCTGAAAGCACAAATATGATTTTGTCACCCCCTTGCTTAAAATTCTTCAATGTCTTTCCATTGTCTACAGGAAAAACTCCAAAGTTTTTAGTGTCCCTTTCTAGTCTTTAGTCTCACCTCTACCGATTCTATTTTCTCTGCTCTGATCATGCCATCCCATTGGCTATTCTCATTGAACATGTTGGCATTGTTGGTCTCATCATCCGGAGAATCTCATCCCATGTCAGAACAAAATCAGATATCCCACCCTTGATGCGGGCTTCCCTTGAGTACCCATTAGAGCCTTTTCTTCTGTTCCACCACTCTGCCCAGGGCATGCTTTCATGCAGTCCATCGACAGGTCCTTCCTGAAAGCTGACTGCACCTGAGCTACATTCTAGGTGCGACTAACAGTCTTTGCATCAGGAGTCATCAGGGAAACAAACCGTTAATCACTAACTGCGGTTATGGTAAGTGCAGTATTCCTTAAGAGCTGAAAGTTAGGAAAGCAGGCCTGTTACCAGGGCTGTTGGTGTTCTGTTATAACACCTGTTAAACTCTAGTATAATTGCCAACTTATTTCACCTGTACACATGAGTTCCTTGGGGTTAGGAACTCATCTTCGTCGTCTTTCTCTGACCAGTGCCTGGCAGAGTGGCTGACACATTGTAGGAACTCGGAATATGATTTCAAATTCAACAATTTATGCAAGTGGCTAGACCTTAAATTTCACCTTTCCTCATAAGTTTTGATATTTTCTATGTGGAAAAATGGACCGTGTGTCCTGTGAACTAGGTTTGATTATGCTCATTTAATGGATGACGTACTGGAACTTTGAGAAGTTAAAAGTGTTTCCCCAATTTTTATACCGCTAAAATACATAGCGCTCTTACAAGTTGATACGTTTAAATGAAAACAGAAAACATATAGGTCGATTAATCAAAGAAGAACAAATATGATTGGCTTATGGTCATATGAAAGATGCCCTACCCCAGTGCTGATGAAGAGATACTGATTAAAACAGGACAGTAATATTAGTTTGCATTCTTCGTTAATTACAGCCCAACCTCATTTAAAAATTAGGCCCACTCTGACCAATGTAGCTCAGTTGGTTGGGTGTCATCCTGCAAAGCGGAAGTTCACTGGCTCAATTCTCTGTCAGGGCACATGCCTGGGTTGCAGGTTCAGTCCCCCGTCAGGGTGCAGATGAGAGACAACCGATCGATGTTTCTCTCTTGCATTGATGTTTCTCTCCCCCTCTTTCTCCCTCCTTTCCCCCATCTCTGAGGAAAAATTAAATTAAATAAAAAAAATACTAGAAAAAGAATTGGGCCCACACGGTGCTTTCTTCTCCTTGATTCTTACTTTGATTTCCACGGTTGTCTTTATTATGCTAGTTTATTTTCTGATATTTATGACCCTACATGGAGGCTGGATACATTTCCTCTCTTTTTCGGTCTTACTATGCTTTAAACTGTATTTAATTTATTACCTCTTCCTCAGAAATTTGAATTAAGTCTAAGAAGTTAATTGAATCATTTAAGACCATGAAGTTTCCAATGTAAAATAAATAGCTTCTCTCTCTCTTTCCAAATCTCATACCTTTGTTTGTATAGTTATGTGTACCCTATTAAAAGGATTTTGATTTGATTCATTTTTGTTCATAAAAATGGATCAGATAATATTATTTTGTAGTTCATTTTCATCTAAAGCATCCTGTGAACACTCTTCCAAGTCAGTACAATTAAAGTTATGTCTGCTGTTATTGCTCTTAGTATTTTAGCTGATACAACTATATATTTTAGCACCTATAATGATATATTATTTACATTATGTTATCATCACAGTTATGCATTGTTATGAAAACAAACCCCAAATCTTGGACTTGCAGGTTGGTACCCGTGTTTTTGCATTTGCTATCCCTCCTATCTCAAATATCCTTCCTCAAGGGATTAGTCAAATAATATATATGCATGACCCACGGACATGGACAACAGTGTGGGGATGGACTGTGGGAGTGGGGGGCAAACTGGGTGGAAGGGACCAAAAGGGGGGAAATTGGGACAACTGTAATAGCATAAAAAATAAAATATTAAAAAACCCTAAAAAACCTGATTGTCCCTCCTTTTTCCTGCCAGGACCCTCTTCTACTCACTTCTCAGGTTTCATTTGCAGCATTTCTTTAATGATCCCCCAAGCACGTGGCACACACGGGCCATTGCTCTGGAGTGATTTCCCACACGCTGCCTCACTGCGTGCGCCCACTCTCCTGCAGGAGGATTGCTTCCAGGGCACCCCCCCCCCCCCACCCTCACACACACACACACACACACACACACACACACACGAGCACACACACTACTTCTTTACTTTTTGAATGTAGGGAAAGTATTTTTTCACTGCCCCCAGCCCATAGCCTTGCCTGGAATTGGTGTTTGAAAATTGTTTCAAAAAGAATATTAATTGCCTCTTACTTCTTACCACAGCCACAGAGGCACGGCTGCTTTGTTGAGTGATCGATGGGGCTGCCACGATCTTCCATTACGAGTTTCTCCAGCTGCAACCTAACCTCTCTGAGAGCCTACAGTTCAGTCTGTGCAAGTACCTGTGCAGCTGGTGATTGTGAGGACTTTCCATTCGGAGTCTGCACACTGCCAGGCCATGCAGAGGAATCCGCATGAGAGGCAGAGGGAAGCTGTTTGTTGTGACATTCAGAGAGCTCCTGCTTCTCTCTCCCTGGGAGACACAGGCAGAAGCTGCTCTGCTCTCTGACCTTTCATTAAGGCGCTGTTTGTAAGCAAAGGACAGTCAGTTCTCCACAGAGGTCTTATCGGCAGCTGCACAGCCTCCCCACGCCAGGGATCCTTTTGTTCCTGCGCCTGCTGGAGAGGCCCTGGGATCCCTCCTCCCGACTAAGATACATTGACAAAGTAAAAACGGCATTTTATCATACCTGGAAATAAGAAACTATAATCTTTAATGAGATTTATAAAATTATGGCCCAAGCCAGCTCTGACTTCCATAATAAAACATCTGCCTCGGCCTGCTCACATATATAGGCGTAGTGAAAATCCCTGGCCGCTAGAGCATGTACTCTTTGAATCATGGACTGATTAAAAGGGGCACAATGTGTTAGTTGAAGGTTGTGTGAAGGCTAAATAATCCCATCTGTGTAAGACAGGATACAATATTTTATACTGTCTATGGAGAGTTGTCCAATTATGTTTTATGAAAGATTCCAGCTTCTTATTTTATTTAACTCGGCAGGTGAGTGGTAGTGGAATATCCACACCCCTGGGGTGGAGAAAATGGGGTGGTTGGGCTCTGGAAGTTGTAATTTAACTTCAAGCAGAGGTTACTTTATGGGGTGAGGAACTCCCTTTGAATTCTTCCATTGTACCGAATAAGAGAGAGAAAGATAGGTCTAGATCCTGATCTGATCATGGAGCTGCTGATCAAATCTGAACATGATGCCATGAAGGGCATCTCTCCCACATCGCAAAAACCTGCCTCAAATTGGCAGTGAGCTCTGTGGTCAAGCATATTCAGTTTTCAAGGCTCCAAAGCCACTGGAGTCAGGTGAAGCTTTTACCTTGAGATACTTCTAGCAATCGTCCTTCTTAATGCCACGCGTGTTTCTGTTGGCCATTGTTTCCAGATATTACAGCCCATTTAGGTTCTATATTCATCAAGCTGTGATTTGATTATTTCCTAATAGTAAGTTCATAATCACAAACTATGGTCAAGCAAACGAATTAATGCCTGACTTCTACAAATTCATTTCAAGTATTTTTTCCCCAAAAAACAGCAGAAAAGGTGAGAAGGGCATAGGTCTGTCCTATCAGTTATCCACAGCAAGCAGACTCCTTTTCAGAAGCCTGAGCTTCGTATAATATAAGGTGAAAAGAATTCTTTTTGATATATGGGTTCTAAGAAGCAGAATAAACAGTATTATATTTCCCAAAATGCTGTAGTCAGCCTTCTGGAGCAAGTAATGTGCTTGGTTTCGAATGTAAATTATTGAAGGAGTAGTTAAATGTGAATTACTATCTTCTTAGAGATCTTCAGCTAAGCTAGGCCAGCCTGAGCCTTTCTCCAGGTGAATTTGGGAGAAGATAGCAAATTTGAGGTTCTCTTGGAAGATGAGGTTGAACGATGAGAGGCTTAGAAGCTGTTGTGTTCGGATTTTGTACCTTGTGGAGAAACCTTTATGTGACTGAAGGTGATTTGTAAGGAAAGCAGAGGAGAGAGGGAGAGGGAAGGGGGGGGGGGAGAGAGAGAGAGAGAGAGAGAGAGAGAGAGAGAGAGAGAGAGAGAGACACCTCACCCTCCATCTTCTTAGAAGGTAGTTTTATTCCTGCCCTTCCTTTGGTTGTGTAAGTCAGTAAATCCCCTATTTTTATCTAAGCTCACCAAGGTTTCTTTCTGTCACTTTCTGACCCAACTTCTATCACCAACATCGAAATGGAATCTTCTGCCATTCTTAGCAAAGCCTTTTCCAACTGCCTTGGACATTTATAAATAGATTTAGTGAATCTTTTAAAATTTTTCATTTATCTTTCTCTGAAGTCTGTAGTCTACTTTCTCAGAAGAAGGAGGTTGAGAAAATCACTTACTCCGAATCACTTATTCCATAACTAAGGATGCTGAGAAAATCACTTACTCCAAATCGCTTACTCCATATCTAAGAAAGACATATTTTTAAAGTGCTTAGTCTAGATCTGTGGGACAGTCTTCCCAACTTTCTCCACGTAAGCGATCATAATGAGCAGTTACTAAGACAGACTCTTGTTAAAACTCCAGAGGATAATTGCCGCTTTCCTTTTTGATAGGGGTACATGCTGGGACAAGATCTTCTGAAATGTAAACCCCCAAATAAAATATAGTTATTCAAACTTGTTATTCTCTCTCCCTTTCTTTCTCCCATCCCCCCGCCTCTCTTTCTCACTCTCTCTTCCAGAGCAGCCCAAGAATCTCTGGGTTATTAGATGGGAAACAGCAGCTTCACTCCATTAACAGCCCAAGTTCCTTCTCTCTTACTGCTCTACCGTTCCTTAGAGTGCTGGTTGACCTTCTTTTATCAGCAAGTACACTTTCCCGTTCATGGGAAAAAAGAAAGAGCTCACGGAGAGGGCGAGGCATTTTTACTTAAGGAAGGGAGTGGGAGTTGCACACGTTATTTCTACACCATTGGTGAGAATTGTTATACGAATGTTATATGCAGCCACAGCAAGGGAAACTGGGATGTGAATGTCCAGCTGGGCAGCTGTAGGCTTTGCTAACACGCAGCATTGGTAGAAGGAGCTTATTACCAAAAGAAAGAAAGGCAAATGGGTATTGTGGGAACATGATGTCTCTACCATGTGTTGCTAGACTATTACTATAGGGAAAGGAATGTGCTTTCTCCTTAACTAATAGGTCACTGGAATTTCCCATGTGCTAAAAACACATAAATCTCAGCTTGCGATTCCCCTCACATGACTGCCCTCTTTTTGTTTCATTTACCACCGAAGTTCTATAAAAAAGTAATCTACACTCAGTGCACCAACATTCCTGCTACCTGCTTACTCTGAAACCCATTGCAACCTGACTTCTGTGCCTACATCTTTTACGAAAAAGCTTTCTCATGAGTGAGAAATGGCCTTGAACCCCTCCCTTCTCAGCTCCTAGTCACTTCCCCCTCTCACCTGCTCAGTTGCTGTTGAAGATTTATTCCTGTCTGGAGGTGCGCTCATTAATTTCTGTGACTCAGCACTATCCTGCTCTTTCTGCTTCTCTAATCATGACTCCTCTGTCTCCTTCTTGGCCCATCTAGTTTTTCTCATATTATAAATGTGACGTTATCTGCGACTATAAATTCTTGAATTTCTTACCTCTCTTCCGGCAGTTTCCTGGGAGGCTTTGGCTAACACCTCGGTTGACCTCAATTTCATGCCCACACTCCCTTTGCCTTATATTTAGTTTGCATTACCGTAGGAGGCTACAGTAATGCTTCATAGGGGATCCTGATACAAATCCAAGCACAGTCCCCTATTAGCTTCCAATGACAAAGTGTGTTCTGTGACTTCTCTGGTGTGTCAGAGCTCTTTTGATTCCAAGGAACAGAATCTGCCTGTCTACTTTAAGACAAAGAAAAGGATTAGGGAGTATTTTGGGATAGGCAGAGGTGTGCTGATACCAGCAACAGACGGAAGAGGGGGCCAGAGCTCCTAGAAGGGCCAAGTGCTATCTTTGCCTTCTTGCTCTGCGTATGCTTCTCTAGGTCACCGTGGAACGCGAACAGCTCCCAAGGTTAGACATTCTCAATTTCAGTTATCCAGGGAGACACTCACTTTTCCTCCTTCGGTCTCTGTTTCCAGAATCCATGGGAGGAATTCCAGTGGAGGCAGGTGGAAGGAAGTACTCGGGAAAACAGAAGAATGGTATCTATAGAGAACATTTTGGGAAGCCACTCTAACAGATACTTATCCAACAACGTGAGTCATCTCTCATCTCTTAAATGCAAATGCTAATGTATATAAAAGCTATTACAGGGTGGAAACAACATCATAGTTGGTGTTAAGGAATCTGCATTTGAATCCCAGGCCTGCCGTTATATTAGCTGCATGATTTGACAGGTTTATGAGTGCTAATATTTTCACCGCAAAGGGATCTTACTTCCAGTCATTATTGTGATAACCAAATAACATTATAGATATTAAACTGAGTAGTTTAGCTCCTGGCAGGTATTAGACATTCAGTAAGTGTTAGTTGAATCTACTTGGCAAACAGATCCTTAAGAGAACAAAGACACTGGTCTGGTGAATCTGGGCAACCGCTTTCCTCAGGGCTGGAAAAGTAACAGAAAAGCCCTCCTCCCCAGTAATTCTCATCTACAAAAGAGAGAGTATGAATGCATCTATCTGTTCTTCAGTGGATTAGTAGGCAACGGATGTTCAATGCAGTGCTTAATTGGCCTGGCTAGTTCATCAGGAGCTGGGGAGCAGCGTCACTACCTTCCAAAGGAAGATGGATTGTGACCTGCTTGCTCACATAATAGCAAGATGCACATCAGCTGAAAAGTGCACAAAGGATAGTTTCCTGGCATTGTTTGGGTGGGAGAAATGTTTTAGTTCAATTCAAAGCAACCTTGTGGCCTCATTGCAGTATTACGCTGGATATAATTCTGGGAACAATGGGGGTGTGCAGAACATTGTGGGGTGGGTAAGAAAGATACCATCCTTCAACCTGAAGGTATTGATTATGTTTATCTGGGAATGAAAGGAACATGGATCTATTACTTGGAACTTTGTTTTTCTGAGGCTTTGGGTTCACAAAAACAATGGCTATTTGGACTGTTTCAATTTTTCACTTCTCCTAAACCCTGCTTCTAAACTCTGCTGAAGGCTTGGATGAATTGAGATGACACTGAGGTCTGGTAATATGCCAGGTGGGAAGAATTGAGGGGATATGAGCTGGACACTGCATCAAAGCCAGGGGGAATTCCTGGGGACTGGAACAGCAAGACAGAGGGACTCCCCATCTCTGTTCATAACATTCTCATAGCTCCTAGTTTGTTATGATGACTGTGAGGGGGTGAAGGGCCATGGACCCCAGTTAAAAACCAGTGAGGATCCCTGAGTACTCACCTTTTACTAGTTCTCATTAGACAAAGCAAGCTGAGACCTCCAGCACATACAGGTACAGTAATATCTGAAATATTATTCTATGAGGTGGTCTGCATAAAAGCATGGTCATAAAGTTCAACAACCCACATACTCACACACACATACACATAGACATATAGATGTATGTGTTGGGAACCACCCTGCCTGGTTTCAGAAGCTGTAACCCACCCCCCACCCCCCAGCCATGGCTAAGGCTGAATGAGAAGCCTTCATACCATAAACCACTAAGGAGACAAAGCTTATCTCCCTGGCAGGAGAGCCACTTCTTCTCCTTTTACTTCATCCATACCTGGCCCCCAATGCTTGGTCGGTTAGCCAACGACGGGTAAGATTCCCCAAAGGGGTAACGACCTAAGACAGGCACGATCACATGGAGGCCCCAAGGAAGGACTTGGGGGGCTACAGCAAAAGGGGGTGATGGACCCTGGCCCCTTGGCTATCCTGACACAGCCTGAGTTTTCATTCTGCCTGCCAGAAGTCTCATAATCTCTTGGCTGCCTTGCTTATCTTGCCTGACTTAAGCCTGAGACAATGCCTTAAGCCTGAGACAATGCCTTAAGTCTGAAACAATGCCAGTGGTGGATGCCACCCTGTGCTGACAAAGGCAGATTCCCCAGGGCCATCAGGCCTATGAAAGAATATGTAAAATCCTGTGAAACCTGCTTTGTTTAGAATGCTCTCAATTAAATGATAAGGGTCCAAGCAAGAAGTGAGTTTGTTCCTCAAAGTTTTATGGCCATTTAGGTATCTGACCCTGACTCAGAGTTGGCCCTGAGAGTTCTTTTACATTATCTATTGTTTGATCCTTACTGCCTGACAATGATTAATGAGCTTTACCTGTATTCCTGTGCAAAATGAACCCAAAGAAACCCCATTGAGGAAAAGGCTCTAGGCACTTCTCCTTTGAGAGATCAGCCATCTTTCCTCCCCAAGCAGATCATGTCTTAGTAGACTTATTCTCATCCATGGTGGCTGGGGGGACAGGAGGGGGAGCCCCCCACATGTATGCATATATACAAAATACTTTTACACAAAATATATACAATATTTTTACATCTATATATATGGAATTCTATTTATAATTATATAGGTGTACATGCATATGTATGTTTGTATATATATAATCATCTAGGCAAATCTGAAACCTGTCGTGAATTAAAACTGTAGGCCAGAGGTGGATTTTCTCCTTCCATAGGAAGGCCTTAGCTTTGCTTTTAAGGCCTTTCAACTGATTGAATCAAGTCCATTCAGCTTAGCCAGAATTACTTCCCTTACTTCAAGTGAACTGATTATAGACTCTCTCACATCTACCTTTGCACCTTCCCAGCAAAACCAAGATTACTATTAGATTAAATAACTGGTGACTGTAGTCTGGCCAATTTGACACATCAGAAGGCCATCATAGAAGTTTAATTAATAAGTTAAATGTGTAAACTACAGGAAAGAAGAAATGTCTATCTCAATTTATTTTATCATAACTTTATCAATATTTACATGTGATGCTCAAATTATGTAATATTTTGTTTAAGTAAACAGATAATATTACTTCTAGTTTGGAGGTATTTATCCATTGTGTTTCTGAATTTACTTCAATAATAAAAATATGATGCACATTAGACATTTTGGACAAAATTTTCCTTTATTTTAATTGTATTAGCTAGGTGCATTATCCTGTACATTATTTTGCAACTGCCTTTGCATAAAAGAAATAGTAATTACTGGAGTGTTTGGGGGATTTTACATATTATACAAGGTCTGTCTGGAAAAAGTCCAGTCATTGTTAATATAATGAGAATGGTTTGAGGGACATTGATGTAACCTGGCAGCCAAGGACAGTAGACTGGAATGCTCATGAGTGAACAATGATGATTTCACTTTACTGGTCAGTGGGAGCAGTTTATGTCATTGAGTGAGAATGTGTACTGTGTGGCCATCACATTCAAAATGACTGAGTGAGTACAGCAACTAATCTGCATCAAATTTTGCATTAAGCTTGAACATTCTTCCACAAAAACTATTTGAATGATTCAGAAGACCCAACTATGGGCAACTGGTGATTGGCAGCTTCATCACAACAACACACCCTCTCATGCATCATGTCTCGTGCAGAGTTTTTTGATGGAACATCAAATCACCCAGGTGACTCAGCCCCTCTACAGCCCAGATTTGGTGCCCTGTGACTTCTGGCTTTTCCAAAAAACCAAAATCACCTTTGAAAGGGAAGAGATTTCAGACTTTCAATGAGATTCAGGAAAATACAATGGGGCAGCTTATGGTGACCGGAAGAACTATGTGAGGTCCCAAGGTGCCTACTCTGAGGGGGACTGAGGTGCCTACTCTGAGGGGGCCATCATTGTCCTACGTACAAATATTTCTTTTATTTGTATGTTCTTCAATAAATGTCTCTATTTTTCATATTACATGGTTGAATACCTTCTGGATAGACCTCTTATTATCCAATATTCCTAAGAATCATGTGAGATGGGGATGGTTATTCCCATTTTTTGGTTGAAGAAACTGAGGCCTCTAGAGGTTAAATAACTAGTTCAAGGTCACTGAATGAGCAGATAACTATTCAAGATTTGAATGTGGTCTGGCTGAGTCCAAGGCTTGAATTTACCTCCACTGGGCCACCTTTGCCTATTATGATCATTTTCCATTGATGAGCATCAAGCTCATCATACCCTAAGTATTGTAGCAAATGACCAAGTCTAATATTGATTGGTCCTTCTTGGTTTTCAATGTCAATATAATTTAAGGTTAGAATTAGATTGAGCTCATAAAACAGAACAAACAGATGCTAAAGGCAAGTTCATCTCCAGTCCCCCATGGTCAGTTAACTGTCCTCAGGGAAGAATGGTGAGGAGGGAAGCAGTTAGATGCTGACCAGAGAATGAATGGAGAGAAGAAAAGAATGAACAAGAAGAATTTAGAATTAGTTTTAAGAATTTAATTAGCTGCATTTAGGAATTCACTTTGTGGATGAGCACTGTTACCAATGTGTTTGCCAAATTAGCAGCATCCTGGAAGAATGGTGAGTTCAAAAGCAGAGTCCTGAAGAAGTCCCAGTCCTGAATTTGGTCCTGATTATTTGGCCAATGTTGGACACATCCCTTTACTTCTCTTCACTCTGATTTTCTCTCTTACAAAATGCTTCACATTTTATGCAACTTGCTCTACTCTACACAGTCTCCAAAGGAAGATGTGGGGTAAAATAAACTGAAAGCTGGGAAAACTCTGCAGAAAGTGTCCTTAATTTTAAGGAGCTGTACAAGTATGATATGTAACTACAGATGCAAGATACTGCCTTCACTTCTTTCAGTTCATGGGATGATGCTCCAACCAACTGAGCCACACTGGCCAGGGCCTGCATTCACTTCTTTTGGGTTGAATCATTTATGGCCACATCATCTGACTTAATTTTCTCCATCCTTCTGTGACCCTGAGCCTCTCCATGACTTGGGTCTTTGAGCTTTTCCACTATCATTGAAGCCAGCATGATATCTTTTTAGCTTGCTGCTTCCAGTTGGGGTAAATTTATAAGCAGTTCCCTTGAAAAGATCCTGGCACTCACCTTCTGAAATATCTTCTTTATGAAAAAATCCTGTATGGAGCAGATCCACCAGGGGATAGCATATACAATGATTTTTTTTCTCCTGAAGAACTGCATTTTTCAAAAGAGATGCCTTCTGACTTCCTCCTCTCACTTCCCGGAGTAGTTGCTTTCTGTTTGTGCTATTATTAGAATCAGCTGCAGATAAAACATTCAAGGAGTACCTTTCTTCCACTTGTGTATTATTCTTGTAATCTGCCCAACAAGCTTAACTTTGATCTATTTGAACTAAAGTTTTTTTGTATATATGTATAGTACCAATTACCAATGGAAACAACTTCAGGGATAGACGAGGCTTGATACCTACAATTGTCAAGCTGCAGGAAATTTCACATCATTGAATTTTGATTCTGAAGTGCATTCCATGAATTTTTCTCTCTCCAGTACTTTGCAATGATATTCAGTGCAGGATAATGCAACTTTAAAGAATTTTATATTCCCAAACTACCCACTAGTGGATTCTTGCAAGTTGGATTTTGACTGTCCTAGATTTTTGACAGGTGCTAGATTATAGAATTTTAAAATTTATATGGTCTACTGAGATTCTGGATGAAACATATCCTTCACTACTGACTAATGAGAGACCCAATAACTTGGAAAGCAGAAGAATAGATAATAGCATGAAAATTAACATACATGCTTTGCATTCTTGCCTGAATGTGAGACCACTAGGCTTGTGCACAGAGGTTTCTGCTATTACACTAGGATTTTCTTCAGGAATAAATTTCAGATATGTCCCAGGACTTGGCTGAGACTACAGTCTCAAACATTACATTTTGTATCTGTTATAAAACTGTGCCTGAAGTCACTGAATGTTATGCCAGTCGAAATCCCCTACAAAATATCCTAAAGAGACATATGATAGATCAAGGCTGGAATAATTTTAGCAGGAAATTTAGCAGAAAGTAACATTCATCACACACATCACACACACACATATGTGTGCATGCAATACTGAAGAATTAAAAAGGAATAACTAATTCACTTCTATTCAACTCCCTTTTTGACTTTTTGGGAAAACAGTCCCTTTTCCCAATGACACCCTCCACCTTTAATTAACTGTGGTCACAAAAATCCTAAGTAATATTTCTATGGAGCAAAGAATTAATGGCAGCGAGTCAACTATCAGATTATGTGCCTGGTAATGACTAGCGCTAAGACACATGGGAATTTAAAGAAAGAGTTAGAGCCAGAATGTCTTTCAAGAAAACCAGCTGGTAGATATTTGACTATAGCTTAATCAACAGTATTAACACACCTAAAGAAAGATTGTGTCAAACAAGGAGGTAGAGGTTGTAAGAGGCTGCAAAAATAGCCACTCTCGTTGAAGCAATTCTACATTCATGCCCTTTGCAAGGTAGCTTTGTACCTCCTCTTCAATATATGAGTTCTTGAATAAAAACTGAACTTGTGATTTGCTTTGGCCAATAGAATACAATGGCAGTCATAGTAGGCCACTACCAATCCTAACCTTCTACTTGCTTTGTTGGAACCATGTCCTGTGAGCAGACCCAGGCTGGCTTGCTGAAGAGAAGCACATGGGTCAGTTCCACATATCACCCAGCCTTCAGCCAACTGTTCAGGCAGTGAGTGAGATCATTATGGACATGCCATCCTCTAGCCAACATGCCAGTTGATACAGTTGTAGGAGTAAGCCCAGTCAAGAATGGCTGAGGCTTACCTAGATCAGCAGAACTACCCAGTTGACATGGAAACTTGTGAGCCTTCGTAAATGGTTGTTGTTTTAACCTACTAAGTCTTGGCATAGTTGTAATGTAACAATAGATGGCTGACACAAGAGGATATCATTTAAAAATAAAACAGAATCAAGAAAAATGAATTTTATCAGTATGAATACAGGTTGTTCTAGGGAAGTAATCTGGAATATCAAAAAGCAGACCCAGAGTTTAGGTGAAATATCCCCCAAATTCTGACTCCTGCTCTGGGTAAGCAATGAGCATTTCAGGTTCTGAGATTTTATAGCCTTGTTAATATACACTCAGATTTTGGATGTCTGTGTTTCATTGTGATGTGAGCTTGGCTGATCACCTTGGATCGCTGTAGGTTGAATGTGAAGTTTTCCTTCACGTGGAAATTTGACAGCATGTCTCTGATTTCCAGACTAGCACCAACATCCTCTTTGGTGACCCCAAACACAGAATTCTGCTGATCCCTACAGACTCTTTAAGCATTCAAATTATTACCCAAAGGGAATGCTTTATTTTTAGAGTAATGATATGCCTAAACATCAGTAACAGTGGATAGTTAACCAGGACCATTTGTGCTGTGGGTATCAGCTTGGAATACAGAAGAATATTTTGCTTCCTATTTCAGTGTGATAAGACACAGGCCTTGATTCATTTTAACCTAAAATAAATTTTAAAATATTGAAGAGGTTTCAAACAACATTCTTTAGACTATGAAAAAATGTCATTTTCTATTCCTGGATCATGCTTAGTTTTGGCAGTATTATTAGAGTACAGAACTTGAAGAAATAGTAGTAAACATTACCAGTTGGTAATAAATTCAGCACATACTAAGTTTTTTGGTTCCTAGATACAGAATTAAAGGCTAATGAAAGTCAAAGGAAACTACAGTCCTAGGTGACTTTGAACAAAGTTGGCCATAAAGTTTGACTGTAGTTATGCTGGAAGCCTTAACTGCATGAAACAATGAGTTCTACCTGAGGCTGGGAAAAATTTCCAGAGTGACATTCACATTGGTTACTGAGTCTGAGTCTATGAGGACAGAAAAGAGGGGAGGAGTCTCCAGGAAGTGCTATCAGCATGTACTAAGGACAGAAGCGTGCAAAAGAAAGCCTCTTTGCACTGGGAGCTACAGTATTGTGAACATGAGCAGCTGTGCATGTGTACACATAAATACAAGTGTATATTTATATAAAGAAAAATATGCATAGGGACAAATACAGCAGGGAAGATCAGTTAGCAATCAGAATTTTAAAAGAGAAATTGCATTAGCATGAGCTTAATGAAGCAAATGGACTTATAGTTATCAGGACTCCAGCTCCCAGGCAGGCTTTGGACAGAGCCTTTACTAACCCCAGGTACAAGAAATACCTAGAGGTACCAAAGGACTCATTGCCAGGTATTTGCTTTTCACCCTTTTTAGGGAGTCAGACACATCATTAGACCAGAGAGTGCTGGTGCTTTAGTATTATTATTTAATGGTAATGAATTATGGGAACTTAATTCTTTCACTCTGAATGACCGCATATTATTATTCCATTTGGGGTTGGGCATTCACACTCTGACCTTATTAGCTACAAACAGACAGCACATCCAGCTCAGTTGCACTTCCCGGGGGAATGGCAGTGAGCCCATTAAAAGCCCTGCCTTAGAGTTCCTGAGCACATGGAAATCAGGCAGTGCATCTTGAGTTAGGGAAAGCCTGGAAATAGAAAGCAAACTGTTGTTCTTATTTTTCATTAAATCTTTTATCTCATGCTACTGTGAACCTAGGTCAGACTCAGCCTTTAGTAGGGGACCTATAATTGGCTTATTGTAAATTGGTTGTCTATTTTGCCTGCCCTTGCTATAGACTGAATAATGACCTGAAATGCTAGCAGAGTTGCCTAGATTTTGACATTTGCTGTGTGGGATCTCCATATGTTATTATCAGTAACTGAAGCAGGAAGAAAAAGTATGAAATTTGAAGTAACTGGTTCTCCGCTGTCAATTTTCTCTTTCCTAAGGGGAAGTTCAGGTAGGGTAGATCCAGCTAGTCTGACTCCTTTGGGGCTAGGATTGGGGTGAGGAAGCTACGAACACCATTTGCTGGAAAGGAGGATAGCTATCGGGCATGTTCAAAGGTAAACTTCAGTGTTGAGACAGAGAGCAAAGCGCAAACCACAGTGTCAGAGGCAAGGAGCGCTTGAAGGAAAAGAATCGGGCCTTGAGGTAGAGAGCCAGGGAGGGCGAGGATGGAGCAACCCGAGTTAGCTGAGGCCCAGGTGGTCTCCATGTCTCCACCTGCACTGGCAACAAAAGCAAGATTCTGATGTGAAACTTACATAAGATTTCAGCATTTTTGCACATCTGAGCCCATTTAAAAGAAAGTCAGGATAGATGAAAGCTGACAAATAAGGAATCAAATCTTTGAAATATCCTACCCTGTAAATATGCCCTTAAAAAAATTTCTCCACAGTCTTCAAAGTGAAGAGGCAGGTTATTTAGTGTGCAATGACTAATAGTGTAGGGTCTGGCCTCAGAGAGCCCACGGTTCAAATCCCGATGTTGACATTTACTAGCTGTGAGACCTTGGTCAAGTTCTTAGTTATTCTGAGCCTTATTTTTCTCCATCTGTTAAATGGGAGACAAAAAATAGTATGTACCTTATAGCATTTTTGTATTCATTGAGATAAATTATAGAAAATGCTTTGCAAAGTAGCATGAGCATGTTGCAAATGTTGCATATTATTAACAGTTCCTTTGATTATGGTGGTGGTGGTGATGATTTTGATACAGAAAAATTAGTATTTGTGGAAACAAATTAGATGGTTAAGTTAAAGCATGCAGCTTTACAGTGTGAAGTTTCTGAGATATGAATTTGCCTGGTTCAAGTCCTTCAGTTTCTTTTACAGCAGATTCAGAGCTCATGGCATAATTATTCTGATCAATACAAATGAGTCCCAGCTCTGAGTCTTTTACTGCGGGTTTGAAATCCATTGCGGAGACCTAAGTAGGTTGTCGGCAGAGTGCTTCACAGGGCCTCTTGTTAGCGGATTGTGTTACTTCCCCAGGCAGGACAGAGGCTGGCTTTGCCAGGTGATTGTGCTGAGGCTAGGCATTCTCAGACACCTTATCAGTACATACGTACAACAGCTTTGACACAGATTTCCTCTTCTTTCCCTTAAATAGGTGAATGGCCATATTCCAAAGACTATTTTCTTGTTCAAACCTGTCACTCCTTCTCCACAGAGATATAAGCTGATGTCAGGCAGATCGAGGGAAGTTGGGAGAGACCATGGTTCCTGAATAATTCCTTTTTAACTTTGAGAATAAATTTAGGAATTGAAAGAGAAAGAGATGAGCTCCCAATTTTTACTATTTTTTGCAGATGTTTCTAACCCTTCCTGATATTGATCTCCATAGTTTTAGGGCCAGCTCAGCATGGGTACATTTAAAAAATGAGAATTTTAATTGTTGTAATACTTGTAATACGATTATTTTTCCTGGTGCATTTGGTCACAGGCTTCCTGCTAATAAGAACAGGTGTTACTTGCTTGCATGCAAACATTTCTGTTAGGTAAGGCAAGCTATGGCACGTTCGCCACAATTCCACTTATGGCAAAGGGATCTGTGTCTCTTGAATAGCCTCATTCCCTGATAATGTTCCTCTACAACAAATTGCACTTACATTGTCTTCAGCCCTATCTCTCATTCCCCTGATATGTCAACCTTCTCCTTGAACTAGCTGATTTCCTTTGCCCATAGCAGGTGGATCTAGTGACATTTGGGGCCCAAGTTCAATGCTGACCCGTTCCTGAATTAGTCCTACCTGGGTAAAGGAATGTGTTCTGAGCCCATCTCTTCCCATTAGGAGTTGTCTTGCTCCCCAAATTTGGAGTCTGGCTATCTGCAGAGTTACCCTGGGCACCCCCAGTTCACTGAATTGTAGCCTATTCCATGTCTATTTTTTCCAGACCCAGAGAGATTTTCTTTGCCTCTCACATGGTCAAATAGCATGGGATTGTTTAAACATCCAAGTGAGTTGCCATCTGTGTGTTTGTACGTGTATATGTTTTCAGATTTAATTTAAGGTCTGTCCTCTTGGCATATTTTAAGTGTATAATATACTATCCTTCACTATGGTCACCAAACTGTACATTAGACCTCGAGAACTCATTCATGATGCATCCTGAAATTTTGTGCCGTTTCACCAACATCTCATTCCCCCTCCTTTCTCCCCTCCCTGGACCCTGGAAACCATCATTCTACTCTCTGCTTCTATCGCTTGGACTGTTTTAGATTCTACAGATAAGTGAGATCAGGCATTTTTTTTCTTTCTGTGGCTTATTTCACGTTGCAGAATGTTCTCCAGATTTTATTCGTTTGTTTGCCTGGGCATAGCACCTACTGGACCTCTCACCATGGACAGGCCTGGGGCAGTGGGTAGAGATGACCATCGGGGTTCCTCTTCCCATCCACCTTCCCTCTCTTCAGCAGGATCCTTCCTGGGGGTCTCCTGGGCAGATGGGCTTCCTCTGCTGATTACTCCTCTTTTGCTTTTCTGGGCTGTGGTTTCTTCCAGTTTGTTTTGATTGCTGATACACTTCCATCTATTTTTTAACTTAGTTAAGCCTTGTTGGGATATAATTAATATGCAAAAATTGCACGTATCTAATGTATACATTGTGATGAATTTGGATATATACATATACCCATGATGTATTTCAATGTACAAAAATCTGTTTAAATCTCTCCTCTGCTAATGTGCCCCTTGTGTTTTTTTGTTCCTCTGATTTTATTTCCCTTTATTACCATATCGTAATTTTAGTTGGAACTCAGAAGGGAAGAAGAAAAACACTATATGCTCAGTTGATCATCTGGAACCAGTAGTCTTTTAATAAATATGTTATGAATATTTAATTTAATGCAAAAATACATTTAAACAAAATACCACATAATAAAATAATTCTAATAAAATTAACATTTCAAAAAGAGATAGTTAATAAATCAGTATAAAACCACTACTGACTCAATGGATTACAAGGGCAAAGACATAAACTAAAGAAATTCAAATAACCAATAAATGTGTGGGAATATTTTAATACTTGTTAACAATAAAATGAATGTAAGTTTATGTAACAATAAAGCATTCTTTTTATGTATTAAAGTAGATTTAAAAATATTTTATGCTCTACTGTTGGTTGCAGCATCACCCCATACACCAAAATGTTGCCAGTTGACCCCCAGTGAGGGCACATACCTGGGGCAGGTTCGGTCCCCAGTCCAGGCATGCACGGGAGGCAACCGATCAATGTTTCTCTCTCACATCAATGATTCTTTCTTTCTCTCTCTTTCTCTCACTCACTCTTCTCCTCCAACAGCCCCTCTGCCCCTGCAAATTGATAATAACATATTCTGGAGTGAAGATTAAAAAAATAAAAATAAAAATACTTTACCTAATGCTGGGGAGAGTGCTGAGAGATAGCCCATTTATAGACTGCTAGTAGGCTTGCACATTTGAAACTCTTTTTGGAAAGCATATTAGCAAAATATATCAAGGACACTTCATTATATTTCTTCTTCGAATCAAATGATCCACGTCTAGGCTTCCATCTTACAAGTAAAATAAAAAATATGGAAAAGTCATTGCAACATTACTAGCCTAACAGAGAGAACATGGAAACGACCTGTATAACCAACAGAAAATTTAAAAATAAATTATAACAAATTCATGCACTTATTGTTATGTAGTCACTAACGTATTTCAAAAGTATTTAATCTCACTAGAAGCTTTGCATGATAAGTTGGAATCTTAAAAGTTACTTAGGATTTAATTCATATAAACAATTAAGGTTTTCAGTTTAGGGGAGAAAATACATATTAGAGAAACTTCTCTGTTCCTATAAAATGGAATGTCCTGCCCCTTTACTTCCTTGCTATTGCATACTTAGAATCAGTTACACTTCCTACTATTGCATATTTGTCTTGGCTGACTGGGACCTCTTTGATAGAGAGGTATGTTACATTTTTCTTTATGTGTGTGGTTCTCAAGGGGCCTGGCACATAATAGATGTTCCATCTATGTTTGTTGAATTATTAAATGAAGGGATCAATTTGATTGATGAACAAATGAATGAGTGCGTAACATACACCTAAAAGTGCAGAGCTAGTCTGGTGGTGGTGATCTATACAGGTAGAATAAGGAGGTAAAAAGAGAGAGATGGAAGGAATACGAGTAAAAGTATGTCTTCGGCCAGAGGGACAACATAAGGAAACTCTATTATACAGGGTTACGTAGAGAAATGAACAGAGGCAAAGATACCAAGGAAGGACAAAAGAAATGCATCATGATATCATGGACATTCATGGGCTTTTAGATCAGAAAATATATAGGCTTAAATATTAAGTTAATCTCATACTAGCTATGTAGTCCTAGACATTCCATAGAAAACAGACATGAGTTCTTTGCCATTGGAGATGAAATGAGGTAACATGAACATTTTTGGTACTGCATAGGCTCATGACAGAGAAGAAAGGGACACATTCAATGAGTGGGAAGATAGTATTCAATTCTGACAACCAGTAATTCCCTTCTTCCAGCACATCTTTTGGACATAAACAGGAGTTAGAGAAGTACATATACCTCATTCATCACACCTTCAGAAAGGCAGATTTTATCATTCCAGAATCAAAAATGAGCGTTCAATTGAAGGAGAAAGAAAGAAATCAATTATACTAGTGGCACTAAAGCATCATAACAAAGAGACTGAGAAGCACAGAATGAGATCTTATACTTTCCTTAAAGCTGAAGAAGGCAAGCTTCCATTTTTTACACTTGGAAGGAACATCAATGAGATTGATTGGGAAAAGCTAGTAGAATGTTAGAATTATACAGTAGTTTCGCTGCTCAACTGTAATTTTTTGCACACAATGGGCTATTACCTATGCATTGTTCTATGAAAGAAAAAAAATTAATTGCTTCTTCCCTTCCCTCCTTCTTCCTAAAAACCTTATCAGTGATTTATCATTAAACTTATTGCAATGAGTAGTTTCATTATCATTTTTAAATTTTTAATTGTTTTCTTTAGGGAAGGAGATAAAAAATTAACAAAAAAGTTATGCTTGTTTCCAAAGTTCCTGCTGGGCTTGGCTGCTTCTGATTTGCATACCCATGTAATGGGCTATACCAGGGGAGCGCATCCTAACGTCCTGCCCAGCAGGGGGGCAGGCTCACACTCCCACCCACCTGTCTCCAGTATTAGTCCTCCTGGAAATGTGGTCTCAGACACCTGGCAGCCTTGGAGCACAGTCTATGGTACCACCCAGCCATGGAGGCAAGACCGCTATCCTTTCTAGCAGCTGAGCCCAGTATGAAGCCCTGCCTCACTGCTGAACACAGTCTTTGGCTCCCGCTAGGCAGGGAGCTCAGCCAGAGATCCTGCCCAACAGGAACGTAGACTGCAGCACCGCCCAAATGTACAGCAGAGTGTCCACCTCTACCCACCTGTGTGGAACACCAGGAGGCCCCTCCCAACCAGAAAGCCCAACCAGCAACCTTGTCCAAGAGCTGAGAACAGACAAGGGTCCACCCAACTGCGAAACCTGGCCTGTGGCCCTGTCCTGCCATTTACACGAGTTGGATGAATCTTGAGGGCATTACGCTAAGTGAAATCAGACAGAGAAAGACAAATGCTATATGGATAGATAGATATAGATATAGATATAGATAGATAGAATCTTATACCGACCAACCTCATAGAAACAGTGAAGACTGATGGTTGCCAGCGTCGAGGGTGTGGGGGAAATGGGTGACAGTAATCAAAGGGGACAAAGTTCCAGTTATAAGTTGACTATGTTCAGGGAATCTAATAACAGCAGGGACACTAGAGTTAATAATGCCTTATCATATACTTGAAAGTTGCTAAAAGAGCAAATCTTAAAAATTCTCACCATGAAACAAGGTAACTATGTGAAGATATGGGTGCATTAACTCACCTTATTGTGGTAATCATTTTAATATATATATATATCAAATCATTACACTGTATACCTTAAACTTACACAATGTTATAAGTCCATGATCCCTCAATAAAGCAGAAGAAAATAAAAATTACATTTTGTAGGGTCAAAATTATTTTCCTCACAGATATCCAATAGACCTAGTATTATTTATTGACAATACCACTCCTTTTTCCCAATGAATTGCAGTCATGTGTTTGCTAGCAGGTAACCTTGTATGAAGGGTCCTGTGTCCAGAATCAGGGTTCTCTTCCACCCGGCTTATCTGTCTCTCACTGCACAATACTCGTGTGATTGTTTTTACTGGCCCTCTTTTCATACGAGCTTGGTTTGTTTCTGGGATTTCTTTACTGTTCCATTGCTCTCTATGTCTGTTTTTGTGCCAATACCATACTATTTTGATCACCCTGAATTTGTAATATAGTTTGAAATCAGAAAGTGTTACGCCACCGGTTTTGTTCTTGCTCAACATTACTTTGGCTACGTGGGGGTCTTTTGTGGTTTCACATGAATTTTAGGATTTTTTTTTCTATTTCTGTGGAAAATGCCATTGGAATTTTGATAAGGATCGCACTGAATCGGCAGATCGCTTTGGGTAATATGGACATTTTAACAATATCAATTCTTTCAATCCATGAATATGAAATGCCATTCTATTGACCTGTTTTTTCTTTAATTTCTTTCAGCAATGTATACATACACATAGGGAAAGCCAATACTAGACAACTTCTCTATTATATTCTGGGTTCAATATTGAATTAAAATGTATCAGGTAAAAGGCATGGAAAAACATAAGCATAAGAGTACCCGTTTTTGCCAGTCTTCACCTTCTGGGAAGTCTCACAGTATCGCTGGACCTCAGGTTGTGTTTTTGTTCGCTGGTTTGTTTGTTTTTTAACCTCTAAAATGGCAACGTGATCTGGCCCACATACACTGCTGAGCTGTAGTGATAATCAGATGAATAAAAATGAATTTTGAACACACACTCAGTATATGGCAAAGTCTGATACAAAAATAGCCATCTCAATGATAAAGACAATTTTGCTTTTGCTGATTTCCGGCACTATGTACTGGGAGAGACTTTTTCTGAGGTCAGCCTTCCTGTTTGACTTCTGGCTGTCTAATTTGATAACAGAGTTAGATCTAGAAAGCCCAGGTGGGTGTGAGAGGGTGGATTGCAAGCACCTTTTCTCCTATCAGATGCTCCCTATGGTGAACAAGAGGACTTATTCCCCTGAAACAGAATCCAGGGTAAAAGTCTCCATGTTTCCAAAAATAATCTGTGCAGGAAGTAATTACAGGTCTCCTGTTTGCCAGCCAGTTCATCTCCGTAACTCAGAACCCTCAGCACACAGGTAGCATCATTCATTTGTGCCAGTAAAGTCCGGTATATTCTGCCACAGAATTCTTCCAGGTGTCATAAAGGGACTCAGGTGCCTGTGGATACCATATGCTGGTGATAAGTCTAGCCTAATAGCCAAGCCCATGGTCCCCTCATTGCTTTTAAGTCATTCCTCAGCATCCCAGTAACCCCCACAAAAACACCATTTAGCTTTCACACATGTCAGTGGATGGAAGCCAAGGGATGATAAATAATGGCAGTACCCAAAACAACATGGGCCAGTCTGCTCCTGCCAATGCGCTTCCTCTGGAAAATGCAGATCTTTTGTTGCATTAAGATGGTGAACCCGAAGGCAACACTATCAATCAAACTCCCCTAGCACACTTTTTCTCTTTTTCTAGATCAACACCAGCTTGGCTCATAGGCCAAGAATGCTAGTTTTCTAGAAGACACAGGATGAAAAGAAAGATTTAGGAGAGAGCAGCCAGTCAGTGACCCAGAAATTAGTAAAGGGAAGCTAGACTCACCTAGGCAATTCCTTTTATGTGTAAGAGATTTAAAATAGCCTGAGATGGGCTCACTGCCCACGCTGGTATCAATTCATTAAGAAAGATTAGCTTGATGTTCCTGGCCATGCCCCACACTTCATCTAAGCTGTGCTGCTTTGTGATCTTTTGACCTAAAAGGCACTCTCTCCATGGCTTTGAGCTCATGATCTCCCCATTACTCCTGTGAGACCGCATCTCACACCACTCACTTTTATCTAGCCACTGTCAACCTGCTCTTGCCAGAGGGTCTCACCTATTGCCACCTCTTTGCTATTTCTCTGGATAAAATGCTGTTCTCTTAGATATTTGCAAGACTTTCCCCCCCTGCAAGTCCCTGACTTGTTAATGTATCAGAAACTCGATTCTATCTTCTATTTCTATTTTCCCGTTTTATGTTCCTCCATAGAAGCCATCACTGCTCACTTATTTTTTATATTATATATAATACCATAGGTGAGGAAAGCCCTTCCTCGTGTCCCAATTAAAGCGCCTTTTACTCCATTAAGTCATCTCTGGTCCCCAGCCTCTATCTTTGGTTTTCTTCTCTGTCTCTCTGTTTCTATAACACTTTATTAAGACAGTAAACACTTTTACCTGATAATGTACTTGTTCTAGGTATAATATCAACATTTCATCTTCCTTCTTAGATTATAAACGCCTTGAGGATGTGGACTGTTTGATTCACATTTGAATCCTAATAGTAGTTTGATTTGTCTTAATTAAGTACTGGGAGAATGAATGAATGGCTGTATCACACTAAATTCATTCTTTCATTTACTTATTTGTTTAACAAGAGACTATCAGTCATAGCTCTAGGCACTGGGGAATGGCACTGAGCAAAATAGAATATAATGTTAGTAAGCCATACATTGAGTATGTTTTACTGAGTACAAAAAGTTCATGCATGATGGGAACTTTTTGCCCAAATTTTTAGGGAAAATAAGGATGCACATTATACGTGGGTATAATGGTTATACACCATGGGTATAATATTGGGACCAATAATACTGTGTAAAATGCACACAGAAATGTGGGTGTGTATTATGCATGGCAAAATATGGCATTTTGCATAAGCTATTGTTACATGCATTTAATTTTTAGGATAATTCTCTATGACAGAAGTTATTATCCTAATTTAAAGGATGAGTAAACTGAAAATACAAAGATATTGAAAGCTTTTTTTCTGGATTTAATTCATATCTCTAAACCCAGCATACATGTTTTTTGCAATACGCATGTATTCTGACTGTGCAAAGTCCTGATGTCCGAGGACAATTACTTTGATACTTTCAGTGAGCATGTTTGTTCAGCACTGGCACAAGCCTGCTGTGGCAGAGGGTGTTTGCTGGCTTGGGTGGGGTCGCCCTCTGCCCTGTCCCAGAGTCCCTTTGAAGAGGCTCCACCCTGCAGCTCAGAGGCTCTCTGAGGGCTTCCTTCTCCCAGTCACATCTCTTCTACTGTTTCTAGCCCTACTCAGGTACCTGTGGCTCCTCATTAAAGGTCATTGTCAAGCCACTGGAGACACTTGTATCTCAAGAACAAACAGTGGGAAGTGCCCGAGAGTTTACGGGCTCCCACACCCATTTCTGGGGGGTGGTCAGGCTGAGCATAAGTGTTGCTTGAAATTGCACCATTGTTTCACCTCCTTATTTTATTTATTTTTAATTTTTTTCAATTGCAATTGACAAACAATATTGCTTTATATTAGTTTCAGGTGTATAGCATAGTGGTCAGGCAATCACATCCTTTACAAATGTTCCCCCTGCTGTTTCCAGAATCCACCTGGCACCATACATAGTTATCACGGCATCAGTGACTGCATTACCTGTGCTCTACTTTACATCCCCATGACTATTCTGTAACTACCAATCTGTGCTTCTTAGTCCCTTCACCTTTTTCACCTAGCCCCCCAACACCCTTCCCTCTGGCAACCATCAGTCTGTTCTCTGTATCTACGAGTCTGGTTCTCTCTCTCTCTCTCTTTTTTTTCTTGCTTTTTTCCCCACTCACTGAGTTTTTCTCAAATTTACTTCATAAATCACTTGCATGCAAATCCTTTTCTCAGGATTTGAGAAATCCAATTGAAGATGGGCGCCTTTGGAGGCCTTAAAGAAAATGTTTTTCCTAAGAAAAGAAAGGCATTTGTCACTTTGACCCTGCTCTGCCCTTTTAGAGGAAGCTGCTTGCGGCTGGGTCAGGACTGGTCCTTGAGGGTGTCTCATGGCCGTCCCATATATGGCTGTCTTAACCTAACCAGATCAGTGGGAACAGTGTGTCATGTCTAGTTATGCATATTGTATGCTGTCTATGATTGCTACATGCCTATACACATATATAATACAATCATCTATTCCTATTAATGCACATCTGAATGATCAAAATCAAATAAGTAGTAAGAAACTTATTTTTAGCTCCATCCCTTCATTTCATCTAGCGTTTATTGAGCATTCATCACCTTCTAAACATTCTACTAAAGACTTGGGATATAAAAATAACACACATTTCCCGCCCTTGAGAAACAATAGGTGGACGAGACACACATGGTTAATAAAAACACAGTTCAGGTGGGTGAGAGCCACAGAAAAGGTTGTTATAAAGTGCTGGGAGGCCAGAAGGGGGAGCGATAAATCCCAGGGAAAAAAGAAAAACAAGACACAACAAAAAATACAAAGATTTCACTGAGGAGGTGACACTGAGCTGGCCTTGGAGGGAGGGGAAGCAATTGCACAGCGGAGAGGAGAGTGTGGCCTACATGGAAAGAACACCGGGGGTAAAGGGGCACAGTTGATTGAGGGGTCACATCGCGTGTATTTGTTCTGTGCCCTCCTCCACAGCACTTCCTTTCTGTGTCTAAGAAAACTGATAAATAAAGTAATAGGTAAGCAAATTGATAAATAATGGGGACTTTTGTGTTTGGGGGCTGAAAGACATTGTCTGAAAGAAACCTTTTTCCAGGTGGAGTGATGCCAGGTGTGAGAACGGGATGCAGAGCTAGGGTGTCTGTGGGGGAGGGGAGGGGGACGTGGAGATCTGCAGACCCCCGGGTTTGGACAGTAGGCATGTCACCAGTGATCAGTGTGGCTGTCCCCAGAGGAGCGTCTCTGAATCCTCTGCCCATCACGGAACTTTAAAGAGCTCTAAGGAGGTGATGGGTGGGGGACACATCACCACAGTGACTAAGATGGAATCTACAGTTGAGCTGGTAAAATGGGTGCAGTGTTAGAGGAACTGCGATTTAAAGAGAAAAAAGAACTAAGACATACCTTGCACAAGTGAATTTTCAAAGTACTGTTCGATACTTATTCCTGGCTTGATGCACACGGGGAACTGGGGGTGCTGGAGGGCTCACATGTAGGATATAAGGGGAGGCTGGGAAGCTAGCTTGGATGCAGGTGATATGTGCTGTGATTGTTTGACACACTTATAAGAACCAATATATATCTTGAAACAGAAAAATAACAGTCTTATGCCAGCGTGGGGGAGGGAGCCAAGATTGGGTGGAATGCCTTTACATGCTGGTCGCAGTGACAGGCACTGGTGATGGAAAAAGGCAGAAGGTCTGTCCTTGCCTCAACCTCAAAGGTTCCCCATTTTTCCAAGTAAGTGAGACTTGCTCTAAGGAGAGGGTCCCTTGTAGTACAGGCTTTCCCTGCTAGTGAGTGTTCTAGGAACCCATCTGTATCAGTGTACCAGCTGGCCTTGTTGTGAGAGGCTGCGTTCAGCTTCAGTAAATTTTGTTTGAAGACTCGAAACACATTTTCCCCTTTCATTATGGATGATCTATGAGTGCACCTGCCCCTACCACACTGAGTGTTCAGCAGTTTTTGACCAAAAAATGGCATGTCCCCCGAGCCCTACTCCCTATTCAACTTATCTCCCTGTGAGCAACTTTTTTTTGTTTGTTTATTTCCCCAGATGAAAAAGTCCTCAAAGTGAAACATTTTGCTGGTGTGGAAGAGGTGAGACAAAAAATGGGAGAAGCACTAAAAGACATCAAAATCGATGGGTTCAAAAAAACTGTTTTGAGCAGTGGAAAAACGTTTTGCTAGGTGTATTGTCTCAAATGGAGAGTATGTTGAAGGCAACTGAAGTTTAAATATGTAAGAATAAATACTCAATGTTTTATAAATAAATTCTGGGGGCTCTGAGGGGGTTCCCTCTTGTATATAGGAAAGAGTGGCCATCAGAAGCTACTTTTGGCTGCTGATTTGCTCCACCCCTTTGTCACACTCTTAGAGTTGGCCGCTGAGTAGTAGTGCCAACCCCACCTTGGGGGCTCCATCAGATAAGCTCTTTAAGGTGCTTGGAAAAAGCCACATTGCCCACTTTTTGGGTGTTATTCTGGCCAAGCCATGACCCCTGGGCCTGCCGCATGCCTTTCCATATCTTTATGCTTTATCTAAATCTATCACTGTCACCCTGACCCTGACCCCACTGCTGAATAACCCATGGTTACATGCATGGCCCCACACTGCAGCACTCCCTCCCTCTTGGGTCAGTTTGGTCCTACAGACTGGATCTTTAACCCCCTGCATCCATAGACTGCCTTCTTTTCTGCAACAGATTTCCAATTTATTGTAGAACTGGGGTTTCCACTCTACCACCCCAAATACTTGTCTGGAATTCTAACACCTAGTTTAACTTCCCCTTGATTGCTAAATTCTATATTTCATGCTCTTAGCCTGTGTTCTGGTGTTCTGACATATATGGGAAAATCATTCATGAGACACACTAATCAGGATGCTTGACTCCTAAATTTGCGATGGCACCTTCATCTCGGGAGTTTCGTCATGATATGGTGCTCCAGCACTAACCTTGTTTAAGATTTTGAGATTGTCATACTCTCACCCTCATTTTCCTTAGAGTATGTCCCCAATGCCTTTTCTATAACCAGGTGGACTTCCTAAATCCCAGGTTGTCTAGGACCTTGCTTATTGCCCCTCCACACAAGAGAATTTGGAGAGAATCCAAGCAGTGGCTAATGAGATGCAGGACTAGAGCTACGGGTAAGAAATCAAAAGAAAAAAAAAAATGTGAAGCTGGGAGATAGCCTGGACATCTCTATACATTTGAGATTACCAGTAAATATTCACTGATTTTTATTTTTCATTTCATCTCAGCACCTAAAAACAACAGGACTCCAAGTCTTCCCAGGAGAAGGAGGTTCTGAAGACTTTAAAGAGGCTCTTTTTATGTGATGGGAGAGAGCCCCGCTGTGGGGCCGCCGCAGTTCACGGTGACAGACGGAGAGCAGTACTTGTGGGGCTGGATGCTAAGCAAGAGAGTGATCCAGAGCATCTCTGTGATGATTTTGCCATATAAAAAGGTTTAATGCTGATGTTTTAGATCAGTAGTTTTTAAGATTGTATTTATTTATTTTTAGAGAGAGGGAAAGGAACATCAACATGTGGTTGTTTCTCACGTGCCCCCCCACTAAGGACCCAGCTCGAAACCCAGGCATGTGCCCTGATGGGACAGAACCAGCGTGGCCCTTTGGTTCACAGACCAACACTCAGTCCGACGAGCCACACCCGCCAGGGCTAGATCGGTAGTTTTTGACCACTTAAATATTCAGCATTGAAACCCTTGTATCAAAGGAAACTTTATGTAGGAAACTATTATGGAAAACATACAAGACAGGATTGGTCAGGTTGAAGCCATTGTGTAGGTGGGAGCCCCGGCCAGCAGCCTTCTCCTCTGATCCTCCAGCCGTGTTGGTGTCCAAGGCTGCTAAAGCTTTCAGTGTGGTATCCATGGAGCTGGGGCTGAGAACTGGCATCCTGAGGGCTGGATCTGCCACGCAGATGTGTCTGGTTTGGATCTTACAACAATTTACAGACACTGGGGTCTGTATCTTTAAAATGAGGTAATTCACATTAAAAATTTTAGTTTTCTACCTTCTCTTGAATGATTTTAATTTCATTCAGTATGGAGTATGAATTCTCACACAGTATCATTAGTTTAGAAAAGAAGGGCAGTATATTAGAGTTTTCCGTAGAAATGGAACCACTAGGATGAGTACATCTATCTATATCTACATGATTTATATCTATATCTATGTATGTAGATATGAATCTACTTACCTGAATCAGGTACACACTATACACACACAGATTGAGAGAGAGAGAGAGTCATGAGTCCAGATGTGATGGGTGTGACTCAGAGTGAACCGAAGCAGCTGTAGATATTTGAAATCTATGTGTATGTGGGTGGGTCCACCACATTTTGTGTATTTCTACTTAATTGGGCTTAACTGAATGTGTTTTTCTGCATTTACCTGATGTTTTTCCCACATAAAATGTGGAAGCAAATGTAACATTTGAGGAATACTCAAATTGTTCCTTAACATACCAATCATAGTGGAATAAATTCATGTTTTCCCAACAAGTGTTATAGCAAAACTGGTTATAAGATGAATCTAATAAATCTGATTTTACTTTATTTGAATAATTTAGCATATTTTAGGGTAAAGAGTTGCAAAACAAGAATCTTACTGTGGTGATGGGATCAGCTAAATTACTTTTGAAGAGTGAGCTACTGCTCATTAATAGGAAGGCTCGTGGTGTAGTTGATATACACCCCACCATCTTTGGAGCATTTTATACCCATGGTTACTGTTTCAGGGCTCTCAGCTGAATGTGCAGAAAAATGGTAGCAGGGTAACTTCTCCCCTCAACGTAGATACAATCTGCCTGATAAATAACTACTAGGGAAAGGGAAGGTTTCCGCATGAGTACAAAGCAAGGAAAGAGCAACCACATCAAAAATATTACTGAATTTGTACCTAAAAGAATATACACTTATAAAGGGAACTTCATGAAGAACTTACATGATAGAAGGAACTGTAGGAAATGATTCACGGCCATATACTTCGAGTCATTTACGTGGACACTGCAGGTTAGCGCATTCATTTCCGCAGCTGCCCAGACATAGAAATTTATATAAATACAAAAGGAAGCAGCAGCCTTTTAAACTCTTTTGAGTTTTGATTTCTATACCAAACCTCTGAGAGTTTCCTTTCTCTCCTTTCCAGCTGATTTCTATAGCCCTGTCTTTTCTCTGGGCTTTTGACAAGTGATGAGACTCACAATTCTTGACAGTCCTCAAGCTTGGATTTTACTGAACAAAGTAAGGCTTTAGCTGAACAAGTGGATTTTGTATTTAGGTCTTCCTCTGGTAGCGATGCCAGTTTAGGAAAAAATCAGAGTCTAATTGTTCTTTCAGCACCTGACACCTATCCCCTTAATACTTCAGATTCCCCTGAAAAGGGAAAGCACGTTTTATTCCAGGTGTAAGTCACAATCTATCTTTGTGCTGGCTGATACAGCATTTATTTAAAGCATAGGGCTTATCTTTTAGGCAAAAAAAAAAAAGAGCTACTAGCCTCTTGGCCAAAAGGTGCACTTTCAAAAGGCGGCCTGAAAGGGGAGAGGCACAGACCTGCTGTCTCATTCTAGAATTGGAACCATTAAGGATGTCACTGGGCATGTGTGCGCATTAAAACATTATTTGTCATAGGAAGAAATGGTCCCATAAAACTCTGGGAGCAAAATGAATTTCTATTAAGAGATTAAATTATTTTTATTCAATGGAATGGTATGGCACCATTTAAAGTGAGGTATTTCTTTACATAGAAAGAAGTTTGAAACGTATGTGGAAGGGAGAAAGCAGATGCAGAAGAATATTCAAGTTAATAAGTACAGTGTGTGTGTACACAAATGTGTATGTATGTCTGTTTATGTACACACAAGTGCTTGGAAAGATACTCTCCAAACTGTTATGCTTGCTAATTCTGATTGGTGAGATTTTTATTTTTATTTATTATAGTATTTTTAACAATTTAAATGAAGAAGATGTATATGTATTTCCAGAATAAGAATAAAAAATAATGCATAGGAATAAGAATAGAATGCATAGGATATAAAACTCAACAATGTAAAACAGTATATTGTGATAACTAATCAAAATCAAAGAGAGGAAGCCACACTAAGTGGGAGAAATTTTAAATATAATACTGCTCTTATTTTTAGAGCAAGGTATCAATAGGTACTGTTAAAGTTGCTAAATTAGTAAACAGAATTTAGGTGTATCATTTTTAAGTGCTAATGCATTAAGAGAAAATCATGGCAAAGTCCACAATTTTAATTCAAAGCTTCCATATTACAAAGGGGAAAAAGGGACAAAGATAGCAAAAAGAAACTTAGGTCACACACCAAACATTTGAAACTAAATGCACACACACACACAATAATTCTCTTCAATAAGTGCTGAGGTCACTGAATGAATTTCAAGGAAAAAATCAAAACATTCAGAGTGTTAAACACTTACCATTACCGTAGTGAATGCTGCTGGTGGTAAATCTGGATATATTCTGCCTTTTCATCTTCTTCCTAGAAACTAGATTTTGCTCAGGTATCTACCCTTGACATCCACAGTTCTCTTTCTCAGAATGAGGGCGGTATTACCCGATGGATAAATAGAACTCTCACCTGCTTTGCTTGGGACTGGTTGAGAGATGATCACGTGAACCAATTCTGGCTAATGATGTGGGGAAAGAAGCATAATACAGACTTCTGGGAAATTTTTTCCTTGTTCTTGAGTGAGCCAAACAATGCCAGTTGTGAATAAGGAAACATGGAGCTCTAGTTAGTACAAATACAAGGGGATTTGTTTTAATATTTAGCCTCTACTGGGGTCCTTGAGAACATCACAGAGATGCCACTGTATCAACCCTAAAGTCCATCTTTCAAATGAGCTTCCTTTTGTATGAGCTAACATAGCTTCTCAGTCAATTTGGGGTTATTTTTATATACAGTATCATACATTTAATTGCACAGTTAATAATTGACAAAGAATAGCAAATTAGTCAAGTCAATACAGCCATGAGCTGCTTAACAATGGGGTTATGTTCTGAGGAACATGCCATTAAATGATTTTGTTGTCATGTCAACATCATAGGGTATACTTACACAAACCTAGGTGTCACAGCTATATCCACCATTGTATCCACCATTGTATATGTGGTCAGTTGTTGAGCAATGTTATGCAGCCCATGACTATATTCTACAAGCATTTTTAAATGGGTATTTTGCACTATGCATAGAAATAGAGTTTAGTAAATGCATATACGATACAATACATGTATGTGCGTACATAAGTGTACATACATATATACACAAATATATATCTATATCTAGAAAATGCACATACAATACAAAACATGTTTTTAAATGGGTATTATGTATTATGCATAGAAGTAGAGTAAGTGCATATACAATACAACACATATATGTGTGTACACTTACATATCTGTACAATACATATACAATATAACACATATACATGTTCACATTTATATATCTATATCTAGCAAATGTATGCTCATGCACATATATATAGAGAGGAGAAAGGGTAGAGGAGTGAGAAGAAAGATGGGGAAGATCTCAAAGGATATAAGACAAAATGCTGGCAGGGTATAACTTTCATACCAGTTAAGTCCTCTACAAGCATATATTACTTTAACAATAAAGTATTCTTTAACATTTTTAAAGGTTTTAAAATTCCATTTTCATTTTGACCATAAAGAAACCCCTGCCAGCCGTAGTATCTGCCCTCACAGAAATTGTCAACATTGTGTGTCTGGCTATAATCCACTGGCAGGAAGATCTCAGCAGGAATACAGCTGAGTTCTGTAGTGTTTAGCTGGGTTAGATTTCCTACTTCCTCATCCAAAAAAAAAAAAAAAAATCACAGAACAAAATGCTTCAAAAGCTCAGCATTTCTGGAATATTCAAATATGCAGAAGAAAGAGACTACACATCATTTAAAAAAGAAAAGGCTACCCATAGAAGCACATTCTGCAGAGCTATAGCTCTATAGGCACACACATTGTACTGGTAAATAATAAAGACCTTGTTTATCAAGGACAACATGTAATAGCTGGGGGATTAAAATCTGGTTTCAGCAACCTCTTTGCCCAGTTGCAGTAAATTAAATTTAATGCTGACAGGAGTAATACACATTAAACTCCGGAGCGATAAATTTAAGCACCAAATTAATGCAACTAAACTGAAATGAAGGATCTAGGAAGAACATTATAGACAGAGTGGACTCATTTAGCGATCGCTCTTTTTCATGATGGAGAAAATCGGATTTGAGAAGTAAATGCAAAACCACCCGCCGTCTCAGAAACCTCTGGGACTGCTAACACTGTTTGCATATCCCTGGTGAACTTCCATTAGCAGTATTTCATCCATTCCCACTCCTCTGATTTCACGAATATCTTGTTAGTCCTTTTGGATAAAGCAACACCATTTTGAGAGAAAAGTGAGCTGTCTCTGATCAATGAGAGGACAATGGGAACTCGTACTGAAAAATGGAAGGGTAATGTTTACTTAATAAGATTAAACATGTTCATTTTTTTTGGCTGGGTCATAAATATTAGCCATTTCACAGCTTAACATTTATCCTTTTAGAACCAATTTGATTTTCAAAACAAATGCAGATCCTGAGTTTATAGGAGTTAAAAGTTCTAGTTAAGGTAGTCAGAGATGAAAATGATCCCTTTGCTATCCTGTTGTAACAGCACCTCCATGTCATCATTGATATTCCCACGACATCCCTTGTTCAATGCTGCAGCATCAGCATTTGTAACATCAGGAGTTGTGGTGGCAACCTAGGGCCATTAGGGAGGCTAGCCCGGAGGAACCTCGGTACTTGATAATAATGTTAGCACACGGCTAAGAGTCCTTTGCCTCCAGACTCCTTGTTATGTGAGATAAGACATCTCTGTGTTGTTTAAGACTTTTAAAGTTATTTTTCTAGTACTGAAGACCAAAATTATCCTAATTAATAAAGGGAATCAGGAGCCAGAGATTTATTCGGTCACTAAGTCAATTATGTGGATTTGTTTCCTATTGTGTGTGAACCAAACATGCTCTCTCTCTCTCTCTCAGGGAGGCTCCAGCTTAGTGAGGATTCCAGACTGAAAAAAAACAATCAGGATCTCAAGGGATCTTGTTGAGTAAAAAGAGCCAATTTCAAAAAAAAGATTCATACAGCATAATTCTGTTTGTATGACATTTTGAGGTAATTCAATCGTAGAAATGGAGAATAGAGTGATTGCCAGAGGTTAGGGATTGGGAGGTGGGTGTGCCTATAACCAGGTACGCAAGGGTGTCCAGGCCCAGAGGGGAGGCAACCCATCAATGCTTCTCTCTCCTATCGATGTTTTTCTCTCTGTCCCTTCCTCTCTCTCTAAAAGCGATGAGAAAAATGTCCGAGGGTGAGGATAAAAAAAATTTAAGATCACACAGGATTTTCCAATTATGGGAGACAATTGAGAATCTGCAGTCTGGTCCTACTTTAAAGATGAGGAGGTTTTGGCTTTGGGGAAGGAAAGTGATTTACCTAAATGACACCCTTAGCAAAGGTGAGGTTAGGACCCTGGTCAACTGCTTTTACGTGGCCCTTTCTGTTACACAGCACAGCTTCTGCCGCAGAAGAGATGTCAGGGAGATGGTAATTCATATTTCTGCTGTCCCCAGCCGCTGCTCCTCTCTCCTATCAGTGGGCACCACCTGGAAAAGGAGGCAGCAGGGCAGCCTAGTTAGTGCACAAGGTTTTTCCATTTTACCAACAGATTGCTCTCATGCTTTTGGGGAAAGAGTAACCTTAAAATGATGAATGTTTGTCCTATTAAAAGCTCCTCCAGCACAGGCATTATTGATAGTGTGTAAAAAGGCCATCCATTTTAGTGCAAATGAAAATTGAAATGGAGAGAACATCATGTCTTTTTTTTCTAATATATGATGCTGGCTCAGGAGCAGTATGATTGGTGTAAGCTGAAAACAGCTGTCCAGAGTCCTTGCGACCTTCGCCTTCTTCCCGCTGGTGATCACAGGGACGCTGGATGAAAAGGCAAGCTGGCTTCCTAACATCTATATAATAACGTCTCCAGCCTTCAGCAGGGTGTTCAAGGACTCTCACGGTCTGGTATCAGCCTACTTCTTGGATTTATCTTCTATACTTTTAGTCGCAAAACCAATGTGTAAGTTATCTGAGGTAATTCTCATTGTTATTCTTAGATCGCTAAATGTTCCTCCAATTTCCTGTTTTCTGTGTCTTTTTTTTTTTTTTTTTCCGTCCTGCAAGGCTGGTTAATTCTCTTTCACAGTCCAGCCCAGTTTCCTCACTGGGTCCTCTCCACACCTGCCGTTCCTCAAGCTTCATGAACTGTGGCATCATCAGGACACTCACACCGTTGTTTAAAATCTATTGCGGGTGTTCATGTTACATGGAATTACGGTCATGGGCATATCTGTTCTTTCATGTAGGGGGTGCATTTCCTGAGAGCAGAGACCTTATGCATCTTCGAATTTCCAGTCCCCAGTACGGTGCTTAAAAGATGGCAAGCAATTAAATATTTATCTAAAGAAGAAAACTATCAATGAGGGGTGAGTGAATGAGGAACACGTGAGGTCAGGAAGTGTCACACTAATGGATCATTCTTTGAGAAGGCTGCTTCAGCTACAGCATTGGTCTTAGCCACAGTCAGTCCCAAGGAACAGGAACTGGGAGCTTCCACCTGGACAGTCACCCCAGTGGCCAAGGTTTGTGTCATCAGTCTGTCACTCAGCAATAACTTTCCAGGAGGAATGGGGTGCTCACCTGCAAGAGGTCCAAGTTTGAAAAAGAGGCAATCTTTTTTAGTCACATGACAGAGCCCTTGGGACCCTCCATCCTGTATCATTAACATCCATGCATTAACCTTTCTACTTTGTCACTGGGTTTAAACCTTTCACTGGTGATCATTTTCTTGTGATGTGGGAATTTCTAAGTAAACTGGCAGCTAATGCAGCAACGTCTCAAAGTAACGAGAGCGCCAAGATGTCAGAGTGAAATGCATGTTTCTTCAAAAACTCAGGCAACAACTGCAACTATTTTGAAATCTGCTTAAGCATCCAAATCTTAACAAGGGTAGGATGAAAGAGCAGCTGAATTGTGGTTTAGTTCAGACAAGGAACAAAGTGGGAGACAGCATGGAAAAATGAAAAGAGGATTATGCTTAGAGATAGGAGGCTGGATTTGAAATCCCAGCTCCACCTGGTTTTCCGCTGTGCCATCTTAGCTAAGTCCCCATTTCTTTTGTCCATAAACTATACATATTACCTTCTACATTGCAGCATTGTTGATGATAAATGAAATAATATACAGGGTCTGGCAGAAGTAACCCCTGCTTGAGTGTGGTTGGTAGGGTAATAATATGGGGGCAATAATTTATAGTTTTAATTTGAAGATTTCACCTAAAATGCCATGTGGTGCGCTTGAATGTGATAGTGCTATGTTACAGAGTTACATGCTTATGACTTTGTAATAAAAGGTTTTGTAATAAAAAGGGCATTACATGTGCGAGACCCTGTATATATGTTCAGAATCTGGCATGCATTTGGTGCTCAGTAAATGTGCCTTCGTTTCTTCTTCAAAATGGAACATTCCACAGAGCATTTGTTGTATCTCTGTGTCCTTCTTGAGCACGGAAAGAGCAGCTGAGTTGGAAGACCGGAGGAAGGAGAGTCAAACATGTGTGAGGAGGTAAGATGGCTCAGGAAGTTCGTAAACAACTTCAGACATTTCAAATTGGGAGAGATCAGAGGGTCTACTTGACCTTACTGCCCTACTGGTGCGGCAGCTGAAACCTCAAGATACATAGAGTGAATACGGCATTTCTAATATGGAGCCTCACCTCTTAACTCATAACTCAGCTTCCTAACGGTAGAAAGATAAGGAGCTTTGGAGCCAACAAAAACTAGGTTCACATTCAGGCCCAGCTACTTCTTTGCTTCATGGACCGGATAGTCACTTAAACCCTCTGAAATAAAGTGACCAACCGCTCTGAGTCATGGTTACTTTGTCGGTAAAATGGCAATGTAGTGCTTACTGCATCGGGTGGCTGTGAGCAGCAAATTTGATAATGCATATAAGCAGCTAATATAGTACCTGACACATCGTAGATGCATGATGACCTAGTTTTCTTCCTGTCTTGAATCTGAGTATTGGTTTTCCCTGATAGATGGGGAATGAGTCACTATAAAGTGGTATAGCAGGAAAGGCTCATAGGAATCAGCTCCCCCAGGATTTTAAAGTTATATTACATGGGTCTGTAGGGTTTCTCAGAATTACCCTCTATGCCACCTGAGGGGTGGCAAAGTTCTCCATTTTGATCTGTTTTGTGTTTAAAAGAAATGGTGATGCTACTAACAAGAAAAAATGTCAATAGGACAAATGTCTGCAGGTCAGTGATCAGTCACAACCCCTCATTTCACATGTAAACCCAAACCAATGAGAGCTTGGCACTTTCCGGAAATCATCCCTCCAGGGAGATAAATGATGGCTTATCCAGCACTTTATACAGAATGCGGACATGTTCTAACATCCATGATATCATGTGAGAGATAAGTGGGTAGAAACTCTTCACGGGAGAAAATTATTCCCTCCGACCTATTGTGACTTCGCCCCCTAAAACCCTCTTTACCCAAAATAATCTCATAATTTGTCTAAAATAATTCTGTTTATAAATCAGTTGGCATAAGAGGCATTCAAATATTTCTATCACACAAACAAATAACACTAACAAAAGGAGAATGACGGGTGTCATGGAAGATGTATTAGAAAGGTTCTGGGACGGACATTGAGATCCGGGATGAGGGTGGAGAAACAATAACCTAGAGAACAGCCCTTCTAGGACAGCGGTGGATACTATTCCGTGAACTGTGGGGATGTGGTTGAATCAGTTCAATGTGGAGACAAACACAAGAACATAGGATGTGCTTACACCCTGGTTTGGGACTCAGCGTTCAGTTCTAATCCTGGCTCGGCCTCTTACTTGCTAATGATACAGCTTCAGCAAGTCACTTCGTAACTTAGGCCTTCCCGACCTATAAAATGACACATAAATTTGTATTTTGATGGTCCCTGCAAGTACTAACATTCTTTGACTGTAGTTGAAAAGAATATCTATCTTTTATTCCACACTTGCATGTCAAAAGCAGAACAGAGGCTTGTAAGAGAGGGCCTCTCTTATGTTTATTCACCCCAAGCCTTTTAAAGTCAATTCTGTGCGAGTACTTGATGCTCTCACTAAGACATTGGTTCATTAGAGGAGGCTGCCTCTGGTCCCCAGTCCTGTCATGTGTGGCCACACCAGCAGCAGTACTAACGTAGGTCAATTAGCCTATGAAAGTCATTTTCCTATATTTGCATGTCAGATTCATTTCTTCCTCCTACAGCTTTTAGCGCTTGTTTTGGAATCCATCAAACATTTTTTTCCCCATCTGAATTCATTGTTCTTGTTCTGACCACCAGCCTCTCTGCAGCCTGCAACTCAGCAAAGTTTATTCTGCTTACATTATAAGCGAAGCAGTATAGTGTCGCCCACACTAGTTAGAAATGCTAGATGCCATTAATGTTTCCATTATGTATTTACTTGCATGATTGCAAGGCTGGGATTTGTTTTAAGATGTCAATTCATTGTCTAATGGTTATTCAGTCTTTTGTTCAGTGCTGTACATTTGACACTGCTTTTGGTATCACCCACTGAGGCGGGGGTTATAGTACAGTAGGTTGGCATACAGTGAACGAATGTGTTGGAAGAATTATATACTTTGCCCATGTGGCAGGCTTTCATGAAATGGATATTCCTTTAGACTTTGATAATGCATCTTAGATCATTTTCAGTGACAGATGACTTCTATTTTATTTTCTGAGTATCTGTAGAAACGGAGAAAAAGAACATGGAAGAGGATCAATGTTTTCCTGCTTTATGGATATGTAAAATCATCTATTGAAAGCCTGCCAGGGGTCAAACCTCATAAAAAAGCACTCTGGAAACAAAGGGCATTGAGTTTGTGGCTTGCAATCTCTTTTAACAGAATAACCTCTGAACCCTGTCGTACATCTTGAAGGTTCTGAGTGATCTGGCTCTTTCTTCTTTCTCCATTCTGTCTTGAAGTCTCTCTCCCTTTTGCACATGGTGGCTTTCTCTCTTCCAGACCAAAGGGCTGTGCAGGGGCTGTTCCTGACCCTGGGAGGTGCCTTCCCTTTCACCACATCACTGTGACTGGTCTGCCTCTCACTTAGTCTCAGCTGATGTGTAGCTGTTTCCCAAGAAACTTGCCCTCCTCACATTTAGATCCTTCCCATTTTCTTTGTGAATTGGACTGTATGCTTTGTCTTCATGGTACTTACTTTATAGTTGTCATGTGATTATTTAAAACATATCCCACCTCTTTAAGAATGATAAAAACCATAATGTCAGGGACCACGCTTGTTTGGTTTTATCTATATGGTTTCCTGTGCTCTGGATGTAATGGAGGGTCAAGAAATATTTCTGTGAATAAATATTTGTCCTTATATTACCCATTTGTTCAACTCTGGACTCAGACTACTATAACTACTATATATCTTTAGGTTTGGAAGATACTAACTCACTAAAAAAACAGCAACTGATGAAATATATGATTTTGTAATAAATATTGGTTATATTAACTTATATTAATATTATCTCCATTATTCTGTTTCATATGAACAGAAATATTTATTACTGAATGATTATTTGGTTACAACGATAAGGAATCCACTCAATGCTAACCAATATAAAGGCTACCTGGGGATCTTCTAGAACCAACTGCAGAAAACAGAATTGCATATCTTGACATCAAAGCCTCCAGGCAGCCTCTCTCTACTGCTCTTTTTCAGGCTCTTTGATACAATTTTTCACCTTTGCCTTATCCTGAACATGGCATGATTTTCTCTGTTTTGGGATGACTTTCTCAGTGAGTCTCCTAACTCCTTCCCCCTGTAACTGGGGCTTGCACAGGCAACAGCTTGTCATGAGCTTGCCTTTGTCTCTAAGTCTATGTGACCTTGCAATTCCAGTGCCAAGTATCATCACACTCAGATGGCCTCTGCCTGGCTCAGCTTAAACTCTCAAGAGGCAGATCCTGTCATTGGTTTTTGTCTGTTCATCAAGGTGTTTCCTCAGGACCTTACTGTATAAAGTCTTCACAAAGACCTGCAGTAGGGATCCGGAGCCCTGAAGCAAAGGTTCAGGCTCCGAATGCTGTCTTGAATTCAAAATAAATAGAGAGATAATGAATACTTACAAATATTTTTATTAAAGTAGTTAGTGAAACAATCTTTGTCTTGACTTTGCAAATATATATATTTATCTAAGTTATTATTCTATGGGAAGCAATTTATTCATCAATAACAAAAGGTAGCTGGTGTGTGTTATGAGTATTATACTAATACTACAAAACCAGAGGCAGAAGCAAGTCTTCATTCTTGGGTCAACTTTGTTTCCATAGGGCAGGGACAATATATATTACTCAAAATCTGTCCTGAGTACTTCTGTATGCTTTGTAGGTACTTAGGAAATGTTTAGGCAGCTAGCCACCGGCAGAAGTGCGGATGTGCCCATATTTAATGTAGATTGTCCAGATGATGCCCATATTTCAGGCTTCTGAATGCTAGTCATACCAATAGTACCTTACATAATAGGGTATTGGGGGTGGGAATACTGGTAAATGATATTCCTATTCTCCTTTTCTTAGTCGTGAGTCAACTGAGATGGAAAAAAGATTAAGGAAGAAGGGGAGATGAATAATTTTATTACTCATTAAAGCCAAAGTAAATAAGACATAGTTGTCACCCACAATGGGCTTCCTAATATTCTTGCTTCTCTCTCCCATCTCCTTTCCTCCCCTCTTTGAAGTACAAGCTTATTGTCAAAATTGGACTAATGAAAGCACCAGATCTAGGCTGAAAACATCAAGGAATTGCTAACTCCAATCTTATTCAAATTGTTATTGAGGTGAAAAACATGATGAAAAGCTACCTGGGTTATTTTATGATAACAGTATGATGTTGATACTAAAACTAAAGGAAATTGTGAGTAAAGCAAATTATATGCCAATTTTATCTTTATTATAAATAATAAGGCCTACATAAGTATTTAGTAAACAGAATCTAGTTGTTTATAAACAGACAGAGGTGGATTTACTATGGTGATAATGAAATTTAAGCCTCAGAGTTTTTCAATTATAAGAGCTCCTTCTAAGTCATATTGCCTAATGTGTAAGTTTCAGGTCCTACAGAACCTGGGGTATCTCTTTACATATACATGTACACAAAACTATAGCACACACTATAAACACCCCATGAGCAATTAGAGTTTACTCTAAAAATGCTGGAATCTGTTAACATAACCACAATAATAGCAAAAAGAAAGTATATGATCATCTAAATATATAGAGAGAAAACATTGAATATATTTCAATGTCTATTCTTAGAAGCAGAATAGAATTTATTTGATAAAGGGTAACTACCAGGAACTGCCACCAAGCATTGTGCTTTTTTGTGAACTGTTAGAAGCATGTCCTTGAAGAAACAAGGCAAGGCACCCGCTATTCGCATTGCTAGTTCTATTCTACATCAGCCTTGAGGTTATAGCCAACCCATTAAAACAATGCAAACAAATAGTGTGAAAGTGGAAAAAATATGAAACAGATTTTATTTGAAGAGAAATCATTGGATTTATAGAAATACCCAAAAGCATCTAATAATAATGAATTAATAAAAGATTCAGCAAATTTATTTAATGTAAGCTTAAAATGGCCAAATCAATGACCTACTGATGCATAAGCAAAAATCCATTGAAATTTTTATGATAAAAAGATGTTGTTTACAAAATAAAAATTTTGTTACAGATCGATGAACTTGATACAACTGCAACCAAAAACACATCATGGGTTGATAAATTAAGAAAATTCATATGGAAAGAGGGAGAATTATCAAGAGAAGAAAAATAATAAGGAAGTAGCATTCACTCTGCAACACGTCGATCTACTATAAAGCTCTAGTATTTAAAAATCACATGTGGTGGTGCCGGAATAGCCATGTAGACTAATAGAACGCAATGGAGAGTCCAGACAGAGACCTATACAAACAGGGAGGTTGCTGAGACAGACAGCAGCATAGATGGGTGAGAAAATCAGGGGCTGCTCAGTAAATGGTGCTGGGACACCTGGATAAAACGCCGGGGGGCAAGGTCCTCTCTCTTTCTCCCTTGAGGTATATAAGTTAAATCTAGATAGAATATACACACAAATGTGGTCAGCAAAGCTTCAACTTTTTGAAGAACATATGGAAAAATATTACTGTGACTTTGGCATGGGGAAAGACTTCATAAGTAAGCCACACAAACCACAAGACATAAAGATAAATGATAGAAATAATTGACAGAATCAAAGGTAAAATTTCTTTTTTTAATTGTCTCCTGACACTGTCTTTATTTTTTACAGCACATTGAAGTCATATAAAATCAAGTGTCCTGATTTACACTTTCAAAAATGAATCAAAATCAAGGACCTGATTATTGATAAATGATGATTGAATGTATATAAAATCAAGTTAGTTTAACACGTAGGCCTAAATGCATATATTCTACCAAACTTCTACTCTTACACTTATTTATGGTGTAGCAATAAAAATGAATGTTCACTATATCACAGCTCATAAGTGGAAAGAAGATGAAAATCACTCAGGTATTTACCATGACAGTACCAAGCACTGCATGTTGAGGGTCTCATGAAGTTCTAACTTTTCAAAAGGCAAAATTTCTACACAACAAAACCCATGATAAAATAGGGTTAGAAGAGGAGGCACTGACAAGGAATAGATATTTGCATGACATAGAGGCAATAAATGACGAGTGAGATGGACATTAGCCACACCTACATGCCTTGCACGCCCTTCCTGATACTTGGTGAATTCCCTATTATGTGACTTACTGCTCCCACCAAGCCGAAACCAGCGCAGGCTTAGGCAGGGAGCCTAGGTATGTATCAGTGGTCAGCTACAGTGGAGTGAGACTTAGATCAGAAAGAAAGCCTCTGGCTTCAGGGGACAGCAGGCAGTGTTCCCAGCCATCAGTCTCCGGGCTCACTATGGGCACGCTCAGTGTTAGGGCTCAGCTGCACAGCAGCCAGGCCTTGGCCGTGACAATCCTCTAGTGTGGTTTGGGCAAACCACAGACTTCCCTTGCAATCAACTCTCTGGTCCTTGATTCCAACTCAATGGAATCCTTGAGAGATTCCATTAGTTGCCCAGCATCCTTTTAGTACATAACTTTTCTGCTTAAACTAGCTCAAGTGTGTTTGTCTGCTTGCAAATAAGAACAATGACTAATACAATTCACATCTAGAATATATAAACAGCTCTTGTGGCATCAATACAAGACTTTAAAAATGAACAGGAAATTCAGAGGAGAAAACCTGAACAGAAGGGCTAATTAGTATATGAAAAGATGCTCAACAGTTCTGTAGTCAGGGAAATGAAAAGTAAACAGCCAAAAATGCTTCACACCCACTACACAAGACAACATCAAGAATCTGCTAAGAGCAACTGTCGGTGAGGATGTGGTCAAAGACAGCCTACTGCTATTGCTGATGACTGATAAACTGGTACAGCCACGTGGAAGAGCACGCAGCGTGCCAAGTGGGAGCTGTTTAGACCTAAGACACACAAGCACGTGCTCTGGGGAAGCCCTTCCCATGTGCGTGCTCATGGAGGGCTACACAAAGATGCTCCCAAGGGTTGTTTGTAGTAGTGACTGTTTGACAACAGCCTTGACAGTTGATAGGAGGACAAATATATAGATTATGTCATTTGTAGTCAATTAAATTTCATGTAGCAGTTAAAATAGGTTAACAAAACAAGAATGTACCAGGAATAAATGTGAAAAAAATGTGGAGTAACAAAAAAAAAAAGAAAGAAAGAAAGAAAGAAAGAAAGAAAGAAAGAAAGAGAGAAAGAAAGAAAGAAAGAAAGAAAGAAAGAAAGAAAGAAAGAAATGAAATACAGAACAGTGTCATGCCACATTTGTATTTGTTAACAAGCAAACAGAACTTCTGTATAATTTAGGGACAGTGCGTATGGAGTGAAAAGTTAAAGATGCGCACACAGTGGGAGCTCACCAGTTTTGGACGACGTTATCCCTGCAGGGATGATGAAGTGTTAAATAGTGGGTATAACATGTCCATCACACTATTCCCATCTATGTGTGTGTATTTGCCATATTTCCTATTAAAATGTATAATTAAGAACTTTATAGATGTGCGAGTAAAGAAGACAAAGAGCAGAAGGTGGAGAGGACTTACCTCAAGACGGTTCAGCCCCACATGGCATAAAAATGGGCGACGCTTTGTCACCCTTTACTTACTAGTCTTCCCCGGCACTGGGCACACATCCTCCTCCTCAAACTCCAAATCAATTAAAAAGGCACACATCATGGGGTTCTGTAGAATAAAATCATAGTTTCTTGCGTCTGTATTCTCCTGCATGAACATCCTAGTAGACATTAAAAAATGCTGGTTCACTGACTGACTGAATCAATTAATCACTATCAAAGTAATTAAATAACCAAAATAGCAGCAAATGCACTGTATGATGGGGTGACAACCTTAGGTGTCAGAATATAAAGGTACTTAAAACAACAAAAAATAGTTCAAATTGCCCTTGAAAATCCTTAGAAAAATCCCACATTGCGGAAAGTCGGTCTCATTGAGGTTTAACACATCTCACCTCCAGCTTTGGAATCATGTTTTGTTTTGTTTCAGTTAAAAAGCCATAAAAGTATAGAAAGCAGATGCCTTGTATTTGGGGATAAAATTACACTAAAATCATGTATCTTTAAATGCTGTAACCACACTCAGGAAGTGGGTAAAGCCTATGCTACCGAAGTGTGAGGAACCTGTGCTTAACAGAACATTTTTGCTCCTGTGTCAGGGTGGCTGTTCGGTGTAAACTCTGTAGGTGGAATATCGGATAGAATCATGTGCTTTTTTAAATCACTGTTTATCTCTCCTTTGTCTTTCTAGACCAAGCAAATGCAGCTGAATTTCCATGAGTTAATTGAGAATATAATATGACTCAATCTTAAGTGAAATTATTTCATCATTGCCAAACAAATCATAATTAACTAAAGCATGCTAGAAAACTGTGGTTTCACCAAAGCAACACCCTTCAAACATGCTCATATTAATGACTTCATACTCATTCATTTATTGTGGGTTAATTCACGAGATGGCAACATCTCTAAAACCAGCGCTATACTTCATTTCTACGCACTGCTGCACCTGTACCTGAAAAATTCAGAGCTCGCCCTGATTTTTCACTGTGTATGTGCCTGCCACATAGTACATTCCAACACATCAGCCCTGGAAGAGACATTCTTAAGAGCATGATACATACAGGTGTTTCCTGAAGCCCTGCTCTTCAGAGTTTTTATGCCAAATTGAAGGCAGGCTTATCAAATTTTCAAATGACAAGAGGCTCAGAAATATAGACAATACTTTCAAATGCAAGAGAGAGAGAGAGAAAGAAAACTTGACAGTTTGGATTGGTAAGATAAATAAAACAACATGGAATTTAAAAGACCTAAATGTAAGGGCCTGGACCTGAGTTGAAAAATCGGCTGCTCAGATTTAAAAAAAAAAAAATGGAGAGGAAAGGTGTCAGAAATACCACATTTGAAAAAGAATTCCACATTTTGATCACAAAGAAAGTCACCCAGATAATAAGTTGCTTGGGACTTCATAGAGAAAACAAACATTTCAGTGGGAATGAATGACCCAGATTCAGGAGAATACCATAAACTCTAATGATGCTACTGATTTAAGCATATTAATAAGTCACAGTTTGTCACATATTAATGTTCTACACTATTGACCATTCGGGCTGAATGTCTTTTTTCTGTGGGGCTGTTCGATGCTTTGTGGGTTATTTAGCAGCATCCCTGACTTCTGCCCACTGGGTGCCAGAGGCAGCACTTTCCCCCCACGCCCCAGTTGTGACAGTCAAAAGCGTCTTCAGACATTGCCAAACGTGTCCCTGATTGAAAACCACTGGACTGACCCAACCAACTATTTTAAAGTATGGCAGCTGGTTTCCCTGATAGAGAAAGAGGAAGCTTCCCCTTGTCTCAAGACCTGGGCCTGGGAGTCCCAGGACACCACTTTCGCCACATTCTTTGAGTCAACAGCCCAGACTGCAGGGTAGGGAAAATGACTCTAACTCTTAATGAAACAGAGGCAAAGAATTGTGGGCAACCTTAGTCGGCCACACACGTAGCCTGTCTTCTAGTCCACTCTGGAGTCTTCTCTCCTGTTCTAAGATTCTTTTTCCGTGACCCATTCTATTCCTGTACTCTGTAAGCCTGTTGTGAGATGTCACTTTCTACACGGTGGAATGGCATCATGGCAGAGCCAGCACCAATGGCTTCGGGTCAGACAGACCTAGGCTTAGGTTGCCTCTCTGACACTTATGGATCGCGTGACTTTGGTGAACTTTTAAAATCATGATGACTCCATTTCTTCACTTGACCTACTGCTCCATGTTACTGCCCCTTAGAGTTGCTGCGGATGTTAAATACAAATCCCTGCACATAGTTCCTGGTGCTCGGTAAATGCTCAATAACTGTTCATTATTACGTATTATAACCAAGACCTTGTCTTCAGCTTCCACTTGTGAGTTTCCACAAGGTTCATGTGAAGGACAGCCGTTACAAAGTGATTTCTATGGCACTTGGTAGCCTCTAAGGCTCTCTGTAAAATACTTCCTCCCGCTTAAGTTAACCTGCAAAAGCCTTCTCTCCCTGTATAGCCTCGCCATCCCTATGGTCCAAATGGAATGCATGGTGTCCCCATCTATAGTGTCCCATGGTGCTATCTCTATTGCTGTGGTAAGGATAATTTTGGTGGAAAGGACTATTTCCCAATTTGAATCCAAACTGAAATCAGACCTTTTTTCTGTTGAGAATGAACATGATAACCATATTACTTGTCCGTAAAATCAATAATCCTCTTGTCTTGAATATAGCAGTTCAGGTTTCAACAAGTTTACTGTGTGCTTCTATTGACCTATTAAAGCAATCCAGGAGTATGACATTTTTGTAGAGGGGATTTGTTCTTAAGTAATTAGATTAAATGAGATTAAAGTTGACCAAATATTGAAATGTTATGATTTTATTTTAACCTGTGTACATTTCTTAAGGTTTATTAAGTCATATCAAAACTGTTTAGAAGTGGCCCTGGCTGGTGTAGCTCAGTGGATTGAGTGCCCACCTGTGAACCTAAGGGTCACAGGTTCAATCCCCAGTGTATGGCACATGCCTCAGTTGCAGGCCAGGTCCCCAGTAGTGGGTGCATGAGAGGGAACCACATGTTGATATTTCTCTCCCTCCCTCCCTCCTTTGCCCTCCCTTGTGGAAAAAAAAAAAAGCAAAAAAAAAAAAAAAAAAAAACCCTGTTTAGAAATGAATGTATAGAGGAGTGAGGAGTGAGAATTTCATGAGTTTAAGTCCAGGGGAATAGGATTTTGTAAGGTGAAGTGGACATCCACCACATTATGGATGAGACATGAGAAATTCACATGGACTACAGAGTCCTGTGGAGGAAAAGGGATGGCATGGTTTTTCTCTCAAGGGGAGAAAAAACTGCGGCCTCCACCATGACAAGCCTTTATTTCTTTTCTTCCCACTTAACATGATTGGCTTCATTTACTAGGCACAAGTTTGCTTTAGGTGGTTACCTTTTACAGAAAACAAAGGAGAGGATGCTGGTAATCACATCACAGAAGAGGGATATTTGCAAATGAAAAGGTAAAAGTGGTTGAGCCGGTTACACTCATCCTTGGAAGGTTTAGCATGGATTTTAGAAGTTACTTTGCAGTAAATGTTTGCTGCCTCAATTCAGGGTGTGGAAGTTTTAGCAAAAGTAAGTCTCACAGCAGTCTAGGTGCAATGCAGGCCTGATTCCCCACGGGAGAACCCATCTGTGGGTGTGGGTCCTGTGCATCAGACCTTGCTTTCCACTAGGAGCTGGGCCCACACCACACAGAATGGTCTCCCACAGTAAGGCATTACATTTATGCAAACATATTTAGTAAGAGGTAGTCTTTAATGTGTTTATAAGGCAGTCATTAAAATTCACTTGAACTTGAGCAATAAAATCTCAGTACAAGTACCAAGGATGTATCCAGGTGGTATCAGTTTTCTGTTCTCTTTGAAACCGCCACCTACACAAGGTTTCCTCAGACATGAGGGACAGAAGCCTTATCTAAACAAAGCAGGAAAGAGAAACAGAATTTGCTGTAGGAAATATGACAGGGCTGGATAGCTGGCCAGAGTTCCAGAAATGTGATTTGCCTAAGAATGATAAGAACAAAGACAATTACAGCAAGTGCCTCAAAGACATCTTAGATGTGGCAAAGTCTGGGATTAAAATGAGTGGATTTGTTTAGCTGCATCCAGCATAAGATAGGATGTCTTTCCACACTGATGAAACTGGGAGATGAGAGAGAAAATCACCCACCTGCTCTTGGGTAGATGAGAGAATAGAATGATTAGTAGGCAAAGAAGTCAATCCCAGGGAGTGTGTGCTCTGAAGAAATTTGACAGGAAGACAGCTGCAGTTAGAAGGCACCGTGCGGGCCAATCTGAACCAGCAAGTCTCAGACTGATTAAAAGAACATCTTGGCTTAGGATTGTCTCTTAGAATTAGTTTGTGTGCAGGCTGATTTCTGTTCAGCCATTTTAAGAAATATTTTTTATATAGTTCCAACTGGGCAATTAGGTATATTTTGGGGGATTTGGGTGGACAAAACTTTTATATTTCTCTACCCGAAAATACACAAATTCTCTTCCTCCTTTTTTCAAAAACTAATTCTCACCAATGTGACTTAAGACCTCTACCACACGACTGAAACTATTATCTCAAATATCCCTGAGAAATTATGGTACTCTTTGAAAAATCCAATGTGTTTCCTAATATTCACTCTCCTCGATATTTGTGAAGTACTAGATGCTGTTGATCGTACATTGCTTCTTTAACCCTTCCCTCTGAATTTTTTTTTGTTTTGTCATCTTCTCTGGGTACCTCTTTTCCACCCATGCCCATCTTTCATGCCTTTGTTCCCATCTCCTCACTCCCTCAAAAGCTTATCCACTCTTGTTTCTTCAGCTATGACTACCAGGAAAATGGATTCCAAATCTAAATTTCAAATGATGCATCTAATTATTTAGATTGGAACACTGTCTAGAGGACACTTCTGCTTAGATGGCACCTCTATATTAGGACAGGACAGACTCAACTACAAACAAAGATACCCAGAAGACAACACAAAAAAGCTTTATTGCTACTTACAGCACACCCAATTCCAATTGCAGCAGTTTGCTAACTTCCCCAAAATGATTATAGGATGCAGATCCTTTCCTTAACATGTGGCATCCAGACCAGACCCAGATGTGGAAATGACATACATCCCTTCCAACTACATCTTATTAACCAGAACCTAATCACATGATCCCAACTTAACTTGAGGGAGATTTGTAAATGTAGTCTTCATGTGAGTGGGAGAGGAAACAAATTGGGTGGGGTTTGGGAAACACAATATTTTCTCTACTGCAGCATTCTCACCCACGCTCAATCCAACTCAAATTTAATTCATTGTTTTCTTCCCCAAAGTGTAGTACGCCAACTATAACAAACTATTTTCGATAGTCATCCAGTACTTTTTCTTGAGTATCTCAAGCTTAAAAACATTATCTTCAACAAATCATTCTACTTTATTTCTTCTATAAAAATTTGACACCAAAACTTATTATTTCTTCTTTTAAATGATCAGTTATGCATTCTCAGTATTGATACCTTAGACTAGATATTCATAAAATTTTGCTTGTGTAACTTCATAACATCTCATTATATAATCTCCCTCCTTAGTTTATTGTCCTTCTGGAAATATCTTCCTCAAAAAATGTTTCCTTTATGTTTCTCTCCTGCTTTAAGTGACTTGCTATTTTTCTCAGCATCAAGTCAAAATAGTCGTGGATCTCAGAACTTTGCATGGTTTGGTCCCATACCATGCAGATGATCTTCCATTGCTATATTCGTCAGGGTTCCCCAGAGAAACAGAAGCAATGCAATATATCTATATCTATATTTATACCTTTATATCTAGAAGGAGATTCGTTATATTGCATCTGCTCACATGACAACAGAAGCTAAGAAATCTCAGGATCCTCCACTTGGGAAAAACAGTGATGTGTGAAGGTCTAAGAGTCAGAGAGCTGATGGTTTAGACACCAGTCTGGGTCTGAAGGTTTGAGAACCAGGGATGCTGAGTGCTGAAGGTGGATCAATGCAGGCAGAGAGTAAATTGAACTTGTCGCAGCCTTTTTGTTCTAGTCAAGCTCTCAACAAATTGGATGATGGTCGCTCACATCGTATACGGTCAACTACTTTACTCAGCCCACTGATTCAAATGCTAGTCTCTTCAAGAAACACACTCACAGTCATGCCCAGAAATAACATTTAATTCATTATCTGGGCATCTCATGGCCCAAGCAAGGTGACAAATAAAATTAACCATGACAATTGCTCTCTTACATGTTCCCCATAATCTGGACAGGCTACTTTGCTCACAACCCCCACCCACCTCCCCTACCTTTTATACATACAGGCCATCCTATCACTTGCCTTAGTGATTTTTTTCCTCACCTAAAGTACATTGACTCTTTTATTTATCTTCCCAAGTCCTATTTACCCTTTAAGATCCAACTTGTAGTGCAGTCCTTTTGTGGAGCATCTGTAGTCTCTTCCAGGCCTTGCCAATATCTCCATTACCTGTGCTCAGTTTAGCACTTCCTGATTTTCCTTTTTTCATGTTAGATTTTTCTCCTAAATTAGTACATATGCACTTAATTCAGGACTTGAAGTTTTCCTGTAATTGTTGAATTCAACTCTATGTGCTCATTTGTGTGGTTTGGTGCCTATTTCTCTCCGAATCTCTTAGAGCACTAGGACAGTGATAGGTGTAGAGTGTATTCTAAACAAAATAACAATATTTTGATATTCAGAAAATTGCAATGATAAGACATCAAGAAGATCTGTTTGTTTCTGTAGCACATCTTTCTATGGACATGTTCATGAATTCTACCAGGTTGGTATTTTTTTGGCAGCATATAAGGTTTTTACAGGATTCTCAAAAAGCTTTAATATAGTGTTATTACTGTTATCATACACCTATATTAAGAATGGTATAAGAAATGGAGAAGCCAAAGAACTTACAAGTATGACCCATGGACATGAACTAAGGAGGGGGGATGCCGGTGGGAGAGGGGTGCAGGGCAGAGGGGGGACAAAGGGGAGAAAAAATTGGGAAAACTGTAATAGCATAATCAACAAATTATACTTTAAAAAAGGTATTGATTAATCCCAAATTATTTTATAACATGTTTGCCCAATATTTTAAAAAGATTTTATTTATTTATTTTTAGATAGAGGAAAAGGGAAAGAGAAGGAGAGGGAGAGAAACATCAGTATGTGGTTGCGTCTCTTGTGCCCTGTACTGGGGACCTGGCCCACAACCCAGGCATGTGCCCTGACTGGGAATCAAACTGGTGACCTTTTGGTTCACAGCCTGAACTCAGTCCACTGAGCTATACCAGTCAGGACCGTGTTTGCTCAATATTAAGTGAATGAGCCATATATAGACATGGGCAATTTCTGAGTAGCTTTAGTCTCCCAAATTGATTCTAACCATCTATCTGTAGAATTTGGAGTTTGTACATTAAAGTTTTCCTGAAGATTTAGGTCTCTCCTGAACATTTCAAGCTATTCTTCTAGGTATCTGTGCTTTGGTCAAGTTCAGTTATGAACTTTCAGAATTTGATGACTCATGCTATTATCTCAGGCTGCTTCTGTGTTTTTTCTTCAACTTGTAGCTCTCTATCAATGGATGCTAGATTGCCCAGCAGGAGTGGCAAGAATCAAATCCACTTTGCCATATTTTTTTCTTCCTTTAAATCCTTTTTGTTTGTGAAGAGTTACTGTCTATGCTCATACGTTTTTCCATAAGGTACTCTGACCCTTGGCTCTCTAGCTCCCTCATTGGTACATTTCTGTAGAAAGCCCTGTAACTCTCATTCCACTCTGGAATAAATATCTGACTATGAAAACTTAAACTGTCTATGCCTAGGTGTACACTCACCTAAAATTAGTTGAATAACCACAGGATATTTACAGATACCACCTTTCTGTGCTGTTTCAGTTCGTTCACATCTTTGGCTTCCTCACCATCTGCATTGTCCTGCATATTCTCCAAGCAGCCCGACAGTGATGTGAAGACATCTCTCCTATAAGAATGTTGCTATTTGTGAGTGATGAACTGGAAGAAACACTTGAGGAAAATCCTGTTTTTAGGATCTCACTTAGAGATCCATAGCTATGCGAAGAGACAGGAAACCCGGAATCTATTCCCTGCACTCCCCTGATTCTCAGGGCAGGCAGGGACAAGCCAGTGAATCTCTCTACACCTCGGAATCCTTGTTTGTAAAGTCATAGAGTCTGACCAGATGATTTCTGAGGCCCATTTGCAATCTTCTGTGCTGGAATTTTTCATCATTGATATTCATTGTGATTTGCAAAGAGATGAGAATTTTGAGCAAAGCTTTTGATTTAAAGGCTCTGCTCAGAAGTGCTGCTTATCAGGTAGAGTGAATTCTAATGGGGGATTTAGATGTTTCCTAGGATGAGCTTCAATGACTCCCAGAATCCTCCCAGAGCACCAGGTCCAAGTATATTCTTTTGCAGATCCATGGTTCATTCTTCAGAGTGAACAGAGATAATGCTAAAAACCAAAACCACACATTTTATTTTATTTCTTTTGACAAAAGCCAATCATGATATAGATTAGCCTTGCACGTGTCAATCACATGGTTATCGGCCCTCGAGGAATGTGCTCAGCTGTCTTTTCCCACCAGGGCCTGCCTGGAAAGAGAACAATTAGCTTGCCACTTGGTGTCTGAAATCTTTGAAAATGTCTAAAATAAAAAAAAATATAGAAACAATGACCCAACTGAAGACTGGATAAAATATAGGAGAACCCATCTCTGATTTAAAGAAAGCCCAGCTCAAGCCCTGTCCTCGTGAATCTTGACTTCTAGCCCTTAATGAGTTTATACATCTATAAAACAACAGTTCTCGAGCTTCAGTCAGCATCAAAAATCACCCGGAGAACTTGTTAAAGCCTGGATTCCTGGCCCCAAATCCAGCCACTCTGATTCGGTGGCCAGGGGTGAGGTCTCTGCCTTTGCAGCACCAACAAGTGATCGTGCGGCTGTTCTGATGAACACACTTTGAGTAACACTGTTCTACAGGATTACTGCATTATTTCTTAATTTTACACACAGATCATGTAAGTAAACATTGACAAAATAAATAGGATATACCGTAAGCAAATAAATATTTCCTATGATTAATGACTAATCCTTCACTCTGATTGTCAAGTTCCTGGTTTCTAACATAATCAGGTATTACACAAATAATAACTCCCAGTTCTTAAGGTTTTTATGAGGAATAAATAAGATGATATATGTATAAGCACTTTCTAAAATGAGAGGTATTATTAAAATATGGGATGTGGTAGTCATTATAATATTAATGGTGATAGAACTCACAGAAATTTGATAGAACTGTAAGTTGAAATTTTTGAACAGGAAGGTGAGTCCTTAATCTTGTATCAGGGCTTAGTAAGTATCCGTAGGCTGAGCTGGGAACCAAACTCCCGTATTCAGTAGGGCACCATGTTCGCAACCGTTCCTGTCTCTGGGAAAACGCACCTCAAATTCCCAAGTTAATTTTTAGAACACACCTACTTATTAATTGGAAAGATAGAGTGATTGAAAACACACACTCTATAGGCTTCTCACAGATAGAGAATGTGCATGTGAGGGAGGAGAGAAGGCTGGAATAATCCCTTTGGTAATAGGTAATAGTCAGAAAGGTCATTATGAGCTCCTGTTTACAGATAGATTACTATAGAGTGATAAGTATAGATATGTGGATGTGTATCTATACCCTAAGGACTGCTCCAAAATCTCAGTTGTATGAAGTATAAAGGATCTGAAGTCAGAAACTTTCATTTCAAATTTGGTTCTAATGCTCATTGTACATCTTTTGGTAAGTTGTTTAACCCAAGCCTTGATTTTCTAGTTAGCTGTATTCCTTTTCTGAGTTATTATTAGCATCACATGAAATAATGCATGCAAAAGCACTTTGAAACTATGAAGTGAGATGAAAATATTATTATCTATTAGATTTATTAGTCTACTATAGTGATTTTTTCAAAGCCTGGTCTGGGAACTGGAGGGATTCCTAAAACCCTTTTTGAAGGTCTTTGAAGCCAAATTATTTTAATCGTAATCCTAAAATGTGAATTGCTTTTTTTACTCTCATTCTCTTGCGAGTCTAGAGTGAAGTTTCCCAGAGGCTGCCTACCATGTGATGACACCATCATTTTAGCAAGATGTGTATTGCTTTTCCTGTGTTTTAACAACTTTTCAGTTTAAATTTCTAATATCATGTATATTAATTGATGTAACCTGCAGAAACCAAACTTCTTGGTGTTTTCATTACAAGAATATAAAGTGTTTTGAGACCTTAAGTTTGAGAACCACTATTTTATTTCATTATTATTATACACTCCAAAATGATAATTAAAGCAAATTTTAAAATCTAGAATGTTAAATGGAAGTTTCATGGGTGAAATGTGAGTAGAAGTCAAAACAGCAAGCATCTTAGTTTTTTTAGAAGAATATTTTTTAAACAGGGAAAGAAAGAAATAATAAAGGTAACTTTGTTTTTTTCAGGGCAGGTATATAGTGCCCTTATACTGTTTTTTGTATTAACCATTCTTTACATGGCCAGCGCAAGTGAGCCACACTTCAGTGGTTTGTCTGCCTTCTGTATCTCAAATCATATTGTACCGAAGCTTCAAACTTCTACGCCTATTATTTCTCTCCTAAGAAGTTGACTGAAGGGTTTATAGTACAAGCAAAATCTGATGCACATTTCACATGCGTTGTCTTGGGGTGAAAGAAAGAAGCAAATTATCTTTTGATGGCCAGCTGACTGCATGCATGTGGGAAAAGAAAGCTTTACTTCTTTCTCATGCATTGTCCAAACCTAATTACTTCTCTTAAACCCCCAAAGGCCTTTGTTCTCTGGGGTCTGATGATCACTCTATGTTCTCTACTCATCCTTTGTCTTCAATTTTCCACTTTCCTCTTGGAATCAATTGTGTCCAGGTTGATAAAATCAATAAAAATATTAAATCTTCAAAAATTCAAATATTTTGTAAGGCATGTTACTCATAAATTTCAAACCTTTAAAAAATTTCAAATTGATAATGAGAAGGGTGACATCCGGGGCTTCAGAGATTTAGCTAATTTTCATAGATACATGTTTGGACAAGTACTATGGTATTTAACAAAGGCCAATATGTCAGTTTTTATAGAAAGTAAATTTTTATGTCCTTTCCTTCTAGATTTTTATGTCTTTTCCTTCTAAATTTTTATGTCCTTTACTTTTATAAAAAGTAAATTTTTATGTCCTTTCCTTCTAGGGAAAGGAAAGGGTCCTGTCCTTTCCTACTAGTGATATGCTCTACATTTTAATTAGCAAAAATGGTTTCAATTTATTTAGGTAAGTGTACACACTGCCCCACCAAGACACTGGGCAATGTCAAGATCTCATTTAAGGACTTTCGGTTTTCCTCCTTTTCACATTGGTCATCTGTCTGAATAACACAATTACGGAGCACGGCTCCAAGGAGAAACCAAGGACCTCTATGAGAGCCCTGATCCTGAAAAAGGCAACTCATTGATTTACAGATTGCTGTTGACAATTCAAAAACAAATGCTTTAATAAAGCAAGTTGTTTTTGAATGTTAACATCATAACTCTGATAGGCAGCTCTTTATAATCAGAGGCTAATCATTATTAATTCCTTTGACATTCAGTGCAGTGACATTAATTATAACAAACTCAGCAAATATCGAGTGCAGTCCAGAGCTCTAGAGCAGATGTGCTCCAGTTTGGAAACCACTGTCGTGCAGTCACTGGCAGGTGTGGCTGCGTCATCCAGCTTTCAGCATCTCCTTAATCAAAGTTAATATCTTACTCTTCTGTAGGTTTTCTTTTAAAAATCTATTTTGGAAATATTTGATAATTATTACCTATTTTTTCCTCTTGGATTTCATGACTTTGAAATTGTTTGACCTAATAAAAAAAGCTCTACTTTCCATACTTAGACTTTTCCCTCCAGATCTCTTCTTTTGATTTATGTACATTCTCATTTTCCTGATTCATGAAAACTTTTGAGAAATGAACATTGCACCCATTCATTCTGTCCTGTGCACCGGAGAGCAACTATGCACACCATTTCTTCGCTTCTGTGATCTGGTTGTAACAGTAAACAAAGTCATGAAACTCTGAATAGTCTGAATGAATGCTAATTTACTTTCAGGCACATTGGTTTTGCTACAACATCATGCTTTTGTTAGTTTTTCTCTAATTGCTTTTGTTAGGAATGTCTTACGTTAGGGTGGCTCAAGGCACGCAGGCTTTGTTGCTTATTTTATTGCATGATCCTCAGAAAGAGACACTATTCAATGCAATGGGAGAATAATTTTAGGCGTGTGGCAAGGATTAGTTGTAACGAAGCTCAGAGCGCATGATGGATGTTCAGTTCATGATGAGTCACCAGGGCTAATGTTTACTGATCACTTACTTTCTGTTAGGCAGGGTGAATTACATGTGTCACCTCATGAAGTCTTCAGCCTAACCCAGGAAGGGTTATTTAAGATAAAGCAACTGAGACATATAAATGATTAATATTTTTGTAACTAGGAAGTGAAGAAAGAATTAGCGGACTGGGGACTTAAACCCAGGAATTCTGATCCTAGAGCCTGTTTCTAACCTGAGTTGTTTCTTCCATATTTGTTATCCAGGTATTACTCTTACCATTAAATAGATGCATGCCACGGGGCTTAGTTACAGGGCAACCAATTTCCTTTTAGGAATTCTGAAACAGCTAAGAGTGTTGGTCTAAGAATAGTCCCTACCCACAAGGTGTTTTGAGGGTGCAAAGTTCCAATGTAGGCATTAGTGCCATCCTCCCCTTTAGTCCTTTCCACGGGAAGAAATGAGCAGTTTCTCATTTCTTTCCTCCACTGTCCATGCAGCAATCACAGTACCCACAATACTTACCACCATCATTATCTTTGTTGATGTGTCTGTCTTTCCTATTGTCTTGTGCATTTTATGAAAGAAAGATTTGGTCTGTATGCCTTTAAAGTGCAGTCCACAGGCAACCTGTGAGTTTTTTAGGCCCCACTCTAGACTTACTAAATTAGACAAATTGGAGAGGTGGACAATAACTCTGGAATCACCATGCAATTTTTATGAAAAAAATTTGAGTAGCACTGAACTATGACTTATTTCTTCACTCAGATTGCCTAGCGCTGAAATAGTGTTGAATAAATGAACAAATGAATGAATGGATAAAAAACCTGCATGTATTTATATGCAATCTGTATGTAACATGGAGGACTCCTTTCCTTAAGAGATCTAGTTAAACTTGGTTCTAAGTACAGATTTTGTGCTCTGTGGAAGTCTAAAGACCTTATGTATATTTACAAATTATTTGCTCTTGCGATCCATGCTGCTTCCTGCTCTAGCATTTGTATATATATTTTCTGTTTTACTTCACATCAGCCCAGATATGGAACTTAATACTTCAACCAGTTTCTATGAGAAATCCACTCACATGGAGCATTTTGTAAAATTGGTAGATTTTCGGGAGGCTATAAAGACAAGGGGAGAAGAGTCACATCACAGAATCTTCTCATTTCACTTCTCTCCTCTTCTGCCCAGTTTACCCCCAAATAGTTCTTCTTATTAAGCATAGCACTTCAGCTCCCGTCAGCACCGACCTCAGACTCATTCAAACAAAGTCAACTCTGGTCTCTCAGTAGAACTACATAGGTTGTTTCTTTAACCTACCATCCTAAGGCAGTAGTTAAAAGTTTATTTTTTGTTTCAGATCTAATACTTTCTCTGTTTTATACAGAGGGTGCAAAGAGGCTGTTTTTGAATCACAGGGCTGAATTCCTTGTGGTGTCCAGGGGTAGAAGGGAGGGGTGGGTTAGCAGATTAAGGGTTAAGCCTGCAGGACTCTACCTGAGGGATGGCACAACCAGGATGCCAAGATGGATCTCTGCGTTGGGAGGAAGAACGGGGAGGGGAACAGACAGGAAAATAGCAAACCCCTGTCTTGTCTAACGGGATGCTGAGCCTTCTGTTCTATTTTCAACCCTCATTTCTTGCACAGTCCTCAGTTCAATCCCTGTCAGGCTTTCCTTGCATTTGGCTGAACCCAGAAATCCAGATCTGCACATCTAAAGTTGATGAGTCCAGACATTTAGTGGAAATGAGTTTACTCATCACTCTGACGGTTTAATTCACCAGGCCAGCAAACCCTGGCGCACCCTAGCTGCAGAGGCGATTTGGAACACGTTAGAGGAAAGCTAGCCCTGAGTGGGATCAGTTGTCGTGGTTATATTGTGGGGCACTGAGCTATCTGCACTCGGACATGCTACAGAAAAAAGTATATTCAAGGCATAAAGCAATACTTTTCATTGTTTTGTATTATTATTATTATTATTATTATTATTATTATTTTATTCAGTGAAACACAGAAAGAAGAAGAGCACAGATCTGGGGCATTAAACACAGTGGGGCTTAAACCCAGCTCTCCCATTTACTGGCCTGTGATTCTGGGCAAAGTCGCTTATTTACCTATGCTCCAGTTTCCACGTTCATAAAAGAAGACAATAATAGTAAATTAGATCAAAACATTAGATATTTTCATAAAATCCATGCATGAAAAGTACCCAGCATGGTGCTAACAAATAAATACCCCCTGCCCTTGTCCTAGTTAGTTCTTAGATCATTTTGTCAGTTAGGCTCATCATCTATCTGTGGGGCATGGAGGCTTGTGCCAGGGTATAGAGCTGTCCAGAGTGCTGTGTGTGTGCCTCTGTGCATTCATTTACATGTGTACAGGCAAGGAGATTAGGTTTTGTTTTAAAACATACTTGAGCATATAATGCAGTGGTTAGGTGGTTATCATATTTTTAGTTACGATTGTAAATATATTTATTTGTAGTTTTCAAAGTGATTTATGTTCATTATTGATTCTATAATAAAGGGAGAGCAGGAGTTTCCATTTTATAGAAGAAGAAACTGAGGGTCTCAATGGTTTTTTCAAATTTATCTTTCAAGGAAGTGATGGAGACAGCTGAGTCCATTTCTAGCCAATGAGAATTGCTTCATACTGAGATGTGAGATGGAACATTTTGTTTAAATTCAACCTAGTTCAGGTCTCCTTCCACCCAGGGTGCCTGGCAGTGCAGCGACAGTCTTCTTTCTTTCTTTATTCTTTAAAAAGATTTTATTTATTTATTTTTAGAGAGAGGGGAAGGGAGGGAGAAAGAGAGGGAGAGAAACATCAACGTGCAAGAGAAACATTGATTGACTGCCACTCGCAAGCCCACAACTGAGAACCTGGCCTAGAACCCAGGCATGTGCCTTGCCCAGGATTTGAACTACCCCACTGAGCCACACCAGTCAGGGCTGACAGCCATCTTTCAAGGTTGTGTTCCTGTTCCTTGAATTAACAACTCTTGGGAAAGGGACATGGTGTTTACTATAGTAGTTACCACTGCCATGCTTCCTGTCTGGGCTGGAATAATTTCACTGAGGGTGGGAAGCACCTTTCCGCACTTCATGGGTTCAGCCCTGGGAGCCCTTGTCTGATCTCTCAAGGCTGTGCCTTCACGGCCACGCTCACAGCTGGCTCCAACAGCGTTCCCAGGGACAGGTGCTACTGAGGCCTGGGCCCACGACCTGGCACAGCATCACTTTCTGTTGGTGGTGAAAGTCAACACAGCCCAACACTCTCCCTGGGATCAAGAGAAGGGGACATTTCCATGTCTAGGTGGAAGGGGTATCCAAGAATTTGGGATAATCCCATTGGCCACACCACATTTCTGAAATCCTTGCACCTACAGGAAACTACATTCCACTTGGCTCAGGTGTCTACTCACCATGGATGGGTTATCACTGAGGCATATTTATCTTTGAGATCTAGTTCCCTCATTTCTAATCCCAGGTCCTTTGTCTCAGGGTGAATGAGGCTTAATCACTTATCAGGAAGGACCTGAGAGTCACATAGCCAGGTCTCATTTCCTAAAACTGAAAAAAGTCTTCCTACCTCCTGGGATTGGGATTGGTGGAGGAAGATACTTACATTGTGTTGTGGTAAGTCAATTTTCTTTAAGAAACTAAATGATTCTTCTAAGTTAGACACATATGTCTTATCCCAGACAGCGCCAATCTGAGTCATTATGTCTTGCTAATTTTAGTTCTCATCAAGTCTTCCCGATATCAATAAATAAGTTTTGGGGGTATTGATGGACTAAACAAATGAGTGAAGGCATGAATGAGAGAACACATAGTATTGAAAGGATGTGTGTCTGTCATTCCTAACCAGGATAGCATTAATTAACAGCAGCAGGTACTAAGGCCACTTACTGTCTGTGTTAACATTAACATCCTGCCCTCAAGGGGCTTGGACTTTCATAGTTTCCTGTTGCTGAAATAGAGGAATTTAGGTGCAAGGTCCTCAGTCCCAACAAGTGGCAGCTGGCTTTGTTGTCTCTCCTCTGCTAAGACGTTAAATGGCAGCTCACTGTGATAATGAAGTCGTTGTTAATTCTTACGTGGGAACCCCTCAGGCAAATCCCTTTAAAGTACTAATTTCTGAGATAATTCAAATCAGACATCAAATTGTACTTTTCATAAAAATTCAATGAAACATCAAGCCAAAGGCAGGACAGATGTTGTCATTATGAAATGATCAGTGGCTTGTTTGCTGGAAGCTCATTTATAGGTGCATCATTTTGTGTAATGTGCTTGTTAGTGATGTTCGGGATGCCTTGCTCAGGAGCTATTTCAGCAGTTTTAAGGTCTGAAGTGGGACCCTGGCAGCTGCATTCTTTTCTCCCTCTCTCTCTACCTACCTAGATATTTATTTATTGTATCCTCACCCAAGGACACTTTTTCATTGCTTGTAGTGAGAGAGAGGACAGAAGAGAGAGAAACATTAATGTGAGAGAGAAACATCAGTTGGTCACCTCTTGTAAGTACCCTGATTGGGGACCGAATCCATAACCTAGGTATGTGCCCTGACTGGGAATTGAACCCACAAAATTTCAGTTACAAGATGACACTCCAACCTCCTGAGCCACACTGGCCAGGGCAGGGCATCTGCATTCTTAACAAGCTCCATAGGGGATTCTGGTACACACCAATGTTTGAGGCTCAGTCTGCTACACACATGCACACACATGCATACGTAGATATTTGTGCCTTTCCCCCAAATATCGAGGAAGCCAAGACAATGAGGATTGAGATAGTGAGAGGTTAAAGAGAGAGAGAGGAATGAAACCACTTCTAGCTAACCTGTTCTTTTGGCTTTATTTCATTTTTATCTCCAGTCCATTCCCCATTATTCCCAGTTAGTTACTTTTCTAAACCACAAATATTGTTGTACCCTTTTGATTAAAAACAAAAACAAAACATAAAACTTTCAGTGGTTTCTCATTCCTGGTGAAGCAGAGTCTAAATTATTAACCATGACACTTACCTGAGACACTTCCCACATGCTCATACCTGATTTTCCCACTTTTCCTCATATTTACTCTAGCCTCCCTTGGCTACTTACCATTTGCTCACTGAGCCTCACATTTCTACATTTCTGTGCCTTCCTTCAAGCTTTCTTCTTGGAATACTTTTCTCTCAATCTACATTGAGATATGTTCATACTTCAAAATGAAGCTAAGTCTCAAGTTACTGACCTTACCTGACACTATCTAATATGTGAAGAGACAAGAATAAGAAAATCTGTCTCACAGGTCAACACATGCAATCTCAGGGGGGTAAATTTGGATGCAAGCTTATCATTCTAGGGGGCTGCTTACTAGAAGGCACTATTACTGAAGACTATAGCCTATAGAAGCCAAACTGGAATTTTTTAAAACTATAAAATTTGTTAATGGTTAATATCTACCTTAAATATGTGCAGGATGGAGATACTTCATTCCTAGTTTATGATGAAAACGTTTAGAGCCACGTTGAACAGATTAATTTTTTCTAGGAAAAAACCATGTAGCTATGCACCCATACAAACTACCTCCCCTATCAATGCTGATAGAAGAAAAATCAGGACTTTCTTTCTATCCCCCCCAACATTTCATGATAAAAGTGGTAAAACAGGCAGAAAAGTTGAAAGAATTACATAGGAGACACCCAAATACCTACCACCTGGATGCTGCCATTGTTACTATTTTGCTGTATTTGCTTTATCACATACCCACCCTTCTAGATATTCATCTGCCCATCCACTTATTTATCTTATTTTCCATGTATCTGAAAAGGCAAGTTTCAAATGTCGGTGTACTGCGGATCCTTTCCCTCGTCAATGCAGAATGTTAAGACTTCCACATGAAAGCTCAGCAGTTCAAGCATATGCATTTCCCTTCAATCAGTAACACATAACAGCTACACTATAATTTTAAACTGCATGTGGTCTGTTTCCTGTTGAAAGTATGGTTAAACTGAGCAAGCTCACCTACTTGCCTGGTTTCTTATAAAATTCTCCTATCAGGTAACGTTACTAGAAAAGCATTTTTAATAATGATAGCTTGGGTATCGCAGACATTCCATGAGACAAGTGATTTGATAATATGCCATTACTATTTGCGTGAGATCAATATAAACGTTTGCTGGATAGCCTATGTTTCTTCAGCTTTTGTAGAGCTGTGGTTAAAGGTAATTTCCTTAATATGACTTACTATCCTTAAACTAGAAGTCAAGGGATACTGTCTGCTTGAATGAATACATAACATGTTAGGAGACATACTCCTTGAAGGTACAGTTTCTCAGTGGAGGGATGAGAATAGTGACTCAGAAATCAGGGAAGAGAAGGGGAAGGTAGGGTTTGTAAGTTGACAAATCCAATGTTAGAATGTTATTTAACACTGTGAAATTAACATCAGAAGCACCAAGCCTGGAACTAGTTAAAAATAGAAAACTCTTGGGAAGTGAACTGCTCAGGAGAGGGCTGTGGAAGGAAAGCGGTGACTTTTATCATAATGGCTTCTTTAATCATCACCATCATCATCATCATCATAATAGCCCATTGTTGTGTGTCAAGAACTATTACAAGCCCTTTCCATTTATGTTCCAATTTTTAAAGTGGTACATTACATTTTAATTAATTTTCTTCCAATCTTATTTTATTTTAATTGTTCTTATACAGTTTTCTATCTTCTACTCCCATCCAAGCCCACCGCCCCAGCTCTCCCCAGCTCCCTCCCATTTCCATCCACCCCTAGCTTTTGTCCATGTGTCTTTTATACTTGTTGCTAATTTTCTTTCAATCCTTATAAAAGTCCTATGAGGTAGATATTATTGTTGCTGCTATTTTACAGATGTGGAAACTGAGTCTTGAAGCAGGACTGGAGGCTTTGAAGTCAGGAATTGGGTTCTAAAGTCTACACTATTTAATGTTTCATCTTGATAACTTGGTTAAAGTAGAAAATATCCATGAAAGAAGTTATTTCTGGCCATCAGTGGCAAGAAAACTCTCTTTAAGAAAAATCTTGTAAGTTTTCTTTGATCAGGTAACAAAACTCATGTAAGTGCTATGTAAAGCCCCTTCTCTGCTTTGTTTTGGAAGCACCAACATCAATCTATTGCTCAAATATTGTAATTATTCCACTCTTGTTTTAGCTTCCGCTCTCACTTTTATTTTTATCCTCTTTGTGTATACTCAAAGTCTCCAAAGTATATAAACAAACAGACAAATGTGACAAAACATCATTCCTTTGCTTACTTGTTTGCTTCTACCCTGATGATTTTATTTAAAATTCTACACCTTTCATAATTTCTGCAATTGTTGTAACTTCTGTAAGAATGCTCCCTGAGGATTCAAAATAACCATCAAGTCATTCACTAATCAAAACTCATGTGGTATTGAAAATGCAACATAAAAATCTTTATTCCGGTTGCACAATAAAAGTGATACATCATTTGCTTTTTTATTCATCAGAAGTTTGCAAAACTGGTGGATTTTGGGGGGGAAACCTGATATTATCAAGGCAATTTTTATACATCTAAAGGGATAAAGAGAAGATCATGGGGCTTACATTTTCTCTGTGGGTTAATGCTTCCTAGTATACAAGTACCTGCACCATATTCAAACCCCATTGTTTTTGATCATTTATCCTTGAATGAATTTATTCTTCAATACTCTAATGGACTGCTGTGCCTCCCAAAGATCATTGGGGTAACTCTGCTCACGTAGCACTGGACCTCTAAGCAAAGCTCTTGAGTAAGAATGCTCATCCTCCAGAGTGAGATCCACAGAGACCTAAGATTATCTAACTTCTTATTTCTAGTGTCAAGCAGCTCTCATCTCAAAAGGGATCAATGTGTTAAGATAGGTTTTAAAAAAATCTCCTTAAGAGCCCCTACCCTTCACAACAGCATGGATGGAACTGGAATGCATTTTGCTAAGTGAAATAAGCCAGGCAGTGAAGGAGAAATACCAGATGATCTCACCTATAAGTGGAACCTATTCAACAAAACAGACAAGCAAGCAAAATACAACCAGAGACATTGAAATAAAGAACAAACTGACAGTTACCAGAGAGGAGTGGGGAGGGTCATCAAGGAACATGTATAATGGACACATGGACAAAGCCAAAGGGGGTAGGTTCTAGAGTGGGAGGCAGGGATGGGTGGGAGTGGTAGGGTAAAAATGGAGACAACTGTACTTGAACAACAATAAAAAAATTCCTTAAGGAGGATATCCTTTTCTACAATAGGCCATGCTAATAAGACAGGAAGTCAGTAACTCTACCTAATACACAAAAACAAACACAGGCAGGCTACCAAATCGAAGAGGCAAAGAAATATGGCCCAAATGAAGAAAGAGAACAAAACTCCAGAAAAAGAACGAAAGGAAATGGAGATAACCAACCTATCAGACGCAGAGTTCAAAACACTGGTGATCAGGATGCACAAAGGACTCACTGAATACAGCAACAATCTAAAGGAAGAAATGAAGTTTACACTAAATGAAATAGAGGAAAATCTACAGGGAACCATCAGTGGAAGGGAGGAAGCCAGGATTCAAAGCAATGATTTGGAATGGAGGAAGAAATAAACATTCAACCAGAACAACAGGAAGGAAAAGAACTAAAAAAAAAATGTGGATAGTAAAAGGACCCTCTGGGACATCTTGAAACATACCAACATCCAAATCATAGGGAAGCCAGAAAGAGAAAAGGAAGAGCAAGAAATTGAAAACTTACTTGAAAATATAATGAAAGAAAACTTCCCCAATTTGGTGAAGGAAATAGACATGCATGTCCAAGAAGCACAAAGGGTCCCAAACAAGTTGGACCCAAAGAGGACCACACCAAGACACATCATAATTAAAATGTCAAAGGTTAAACATAAAGAGAGAATCTTAAAAACAGCAAGAGAAGAACAGAGAGTTACCTACAAAGGAGTTCCGTAAGACTGTCAGCTAATTTCCCAAAAGAAACTTTGCAGACTGGAAGGGACTAGCAAGAAGTATTCAAAATGATGAAAAGCATGAACCTAAGAGTTTGATTACTCTATCCAGCAAGATATCATTTAGAATGGAAGGACAGATAAAGTGCTTCCCAGTCAAGGTAAAGCTAAAAGAGTTCATCATGACCAAGCTCTTCTTATATGAAATGTTAAAGGGACTTATTTAAGAAAAAGAAGATCAAAACTATGAATATTAAAGTGGCAATAAATTCACACTATCAACAACTGAATCTAATTAAACAAACAAACAGAACAGGAAAAGAATTATAGATATGGAGATCATTTGGAGTGTTATCTGGGAGAGGGAAGGGGGAAAATTCGGAAAAAGTTTCAGGGATTAAGAAGCATAATTGGTAGGTACAAAACAGACAGGGGGATGTTAAGAATAGTATGGGAATTGGAGAAGCCAAAGAACTTATATGCATACCCTATAAATATAAACTAAGGTGGGGAATGCTGGAGGGAAGGAGGGTACAGGGTAGAAGGGGGACAAAGGGCGAAAATTGGGACAGTTGTAATACCATAATCAATAAAATATATTTAAAAAAAAAGAGGTATATCTGGCCTTAAACTATGTGTTCCTTCCCTTCCCTCTCCGGGTTGATGGATATTTCAGTCTCTGGAACCAAGGTAAGCTAAGAAACTGGCTTGGATTCCAGCTTAAAAAAGTACTGTCAAAGAATATCATAGAGTTGCAGCCTGAATTTATCTCAAACCAATCAAAAGAAGTCCCTTGTTATTGCTATAGTACCAGCTCCCAGTGGAGTTGAAATGTAGGATGTGAGCAACTCTGCCTGATTTCACAGGGTGTTTGTACCTTAGCTGGGAATATCATGATGCTGTTCCTAACGTAAGAAAAGAAGAAGCTCTTAGAACTGAAATGTAAAAACAAGCAAACTAAAAAAGAGTTTGAGATGATGTTACTGTCAAAGCAATCAATCAATGAATGAATTGAATGGTATAAAGTATTAAAATAGAGAAGAGACAAGATCTGAATTATATTTAACAGAAAAAAGAGCTGATGTGGTTACAGTGTAAGATACAGGGTTGGGCAGGAATAGGAGCAGAGCAAGCAGTGAGATGCGGGTGGCAGTAGTGGGTATGCTATGGTGGGGCAGTGGAAAGGAGAGAAGTGTGAATTTGGGGCACGTATTGTGGACGTGGAGAACTGAAAGATGCATTGATGGATTACTTAGGTGATGGAGTCATGGCTTGAAAGAGGGAGGAATCCAAGATGACCTCTCGGTTTTTGGCTGGAGCAACTGGATGGATGGTGGTACCATTCACTGAGATGGAAAACTTTGGATGGAAATAAATTTTGCGGATATAAGTGGGAAATTTTATGTTGTATACAATGAATACACTATTGATTCCCAAGTGGCATATGAAAAAGAACTTGAGCTGTTTTAATATAAGAGACAATGCAATGCATTCCATGATCACACGAATGTACAAATACGCATAAGATAGAACCAGAAAATAAATGAATTAGGTTTCCACTTACATGCTATGTGTAGTTCTTATGTTTCAAGTTAAATCCAAGGTCCTGATTAAGTTTGTAAGCATCAGAAATTAGTCACTTCTTGGAAAACTTCATGCTTTAGCTTACGATGAATATTTTTTAAAAACAGGGCATTTTATTGAAGTACATTTTTAAAACATGAACAATATTTTTTGTCTATAAAAGAACAAAATAAACTAATTGCTAAATTTCTTGATGCATGAGATAAAATTGTAATTACTAGTAACTTCTGTTTTTCTCCACCTTTATAAAGCATAAAGGCTTAAAAATGTTTGTAGAATGTATAACCACTTGTATATATTGTCTTTTCAGTTAGGCTGTAAGGTTTTGACAATAGGAATAATGTGCGATGCATCTTGGAATCCACCTAGTAACTAGGAACATGGTACAATGGAAACAAAATGACATCGTGGATTACAAAAGACATGAATGTGAACCTGCATTTGACTTTGAGAAAGTAACCTGCCTTGGTAAATTTATACTTTATCTAAAAACTTTAGTAATCATAGTTATTTCCATGTAGTTCCCTTGAAGATGAAACAAGAAAAGCTTAACACGGTTCTTGCCATATACTGAAGTGCTCAATAAAAGTTAGTTTCCCTTCCCTAAGCATGATTCTGTGGACTGAGTTAGTAAATATTTGTCAAATAAATGAATGACATCATCTTTAGAATATCATTACCATTAAATCCTAATAGCTCTTGCATTTTGGGTCAAAAGGACACTCTGTCAACCCTTTTCTATTTGGTGTTAATAGCCACACAGTGTCACAGATCACAAAACCATACTTAATGTTTGTTGCTATTATCAATCAGTACAGCTGAACACAGCCCACCGAATATAATTGAGTCAGATTAATTTAATAACTGAACGTGAACATTAGCATTTGTGGGAATGGGAATAAAATTGTCCCCATGACAAGTTAAAATTACTGCCGCTGTTCATCAATTTTAAAACTGCTGACTCTGAATTTCCACCTGCATCTTTCAAAATGATCTTTCTGCCTTCCCATTATTTTTTTAACAGACACTTAGGCAGAATTTCTTCTCAGTTGTGCTAAGGGTAAAGCTAGAAAGTAGCTGGAGGAAAAAAACCCTATTTCTAATTGAACAAGTTATACCAATATTACTTAAATCTTATATGAGAAATTAGAGGACTTAAAAATAGTTTTTGCAAGTACAGTTTTTGACCTTGTATTTTGTATGATTATTCTCCCCTTGAAATACTAACTTATAGGAACCCTCACTTCTAAATACTATGTCATAATGCACATGTACTATTAAACTCTAGGTCCTTCCCAGAAATTTGAAAACTACTGATTGATAAACGATTAAATGGATTTTTCTAAGTTTTCTCTAGTTTCCATAGAGTTATTTCTGCTCTAATGTCTAAGAAGTCAAAGGCATCCAATTTTCCTAATAACATTCATGTCTACACAGGTCTGTAGACTCTTCTTTCCCATTTTGTTGAGGAAACTGGGTTTGTATTTTATGCCCTCACCATCCTCCACAGGAAATGAGAACACATTTCAGTCACCTATACAAAGGGGGGAAATGCTACTTGGTCTACTGGGGCCCAGGGTTTTTGGGCCACAGCAGACTCTAGATTCTCATTGTTCAAAAAGTATTTCAGCCTTTCCCCCTAGTCTGGTATTCCAGGATGTTTCTAGTTACCATGTCAAGTAGCTGCCTTCATTGGAGAAGGTTACGTATTCCAAGGATGCATTCTGAGAAATAGCTGAAAGAAGAACACTTTAAAAATGCAGGCTAAATTAAAAATAAAGAAAGCACAGAAAAATATCTTTCCTGGGAGGAAAAGGATGGATTTAATGCACAAAAGACTGTTACATGACACTAAACTGACACAAAGAAAGTAAAACAGGGGCAGATGCTAGGGACTACGAATACCAATTGATTGCCTGAGGCCATGATATTTAGCTGTTTCCAGGAGGCTTGATGACTAAGGACTTTGGGAGAGGAAGGTGTTGTGGAGACCACCACCTGGATGGGGTATGCGACTGAACCCAGTTAAAGCCTCCATATAAACTTTGAAGGTTCTGGAGGGTGCTGGTGTAGAGATCTGCTCATGTGTGGCACCCAAGATAAGCATCATAAGTCCCCTGGTTTATTACACCTCCCACTTACCAGTACGGAGCAGCACATCTTTTTTCCTCTCTCCTTGCCCTCTGCTTATTGGGGCCAGATTCCAGTGCCACCTCAGAAACTCCAGGATGGGAAAAGAGCGACAAATTTTCTCTCTGCTTGAGCTGGGACATCCATCTTCTGCCCTTGGATGCTGGTGCTCTTGTCTCTCTGGCCTTTGCACTTGGACTGGGGACTTTGGAACTTTGAACTAGGATTTTTGACTGTTAGCTCTTATTCTTCATCTTCTCTGTCACAGACATTCTTGCCTTCAAAGTCGTTTCCAGTCAGTCAGTCATCCCAGACTTCACACATCCTGTAATCTTGGGAGCACTGTCAAATATCTCTGTGGCTAGGCTTGTTTTCCATGTTGACAGGGATCCCTTCACCTTTTCCAGTGGTTCTTCATCTGAAGACATCCTTATGACATTCACTGACATTTCTCTAGACAAGAATTTATTTAAGGGCAAAACAGCGGCTAACTATAAATCTCCATGAACACAAGAATTCTAAGAGTGCACAGCCACAGATGTTAAGAGTCAGAGAATTGGGAAGGGAATGCTTCCCACCAGGGGCCCCCTGTTATTACTCATGGTGAAGCTAATTGGGTCTCTGTTGCCACAGTGGAAACTTTGCCACCAGTACATTGACTCCCAGAACTTTGGTATTTTTTCAGATATTAATATGTATACATTTTAGTTTACTCACTTGTCATTGTATTCCCAAAATAGTGCATCTGGTTAAGCAGGAGAGGGAAGAAGCATCAGTTTGAGCTCATGCTGTACATGTGCATCCATCCCAACACCATGCCAGCTCACCTTTCAAGCTTCCTATCTTGTTAGCTCACTTGTAACTTCCACACCATTAGTTTTTATCTGTTATGAATGAAGAAAAGTCTTATTTCAGCATGTGGTACATTTTTCTTCCTTCTCCATCATTTAGCAAGTTCACTCACTTGGGCAATGATATAGTACAGTATCGTGCATCACATAATCATATAATCTAGGTACTTGGTGATACAGGTTGGCTTTCTCAGAAGCTAACTGAGATTCACATTCAAGAATAGGATGCTTCTTAGGGAGTGTTCTGAGGGTGGTAATGGGGAGGGGAAGGGAACAGGATAGGGCAGAAGAAGTTGGGATACTGTCCTGTGGAGGAGCTCAGCTGACTGCAAGGGGGGGGGGCATAGGATGGCTCTTCAAAGTTGTACTTAGTTGAAGCAAAGGAGGCAGGTCTTTTTACACTTATATAGACCAGTCCTTGGGTGTGATCTCTTCCTGGAAAGAGGCTAACTGGACCAGGCAGTTTTCACCACCTGAGGCAATCCTTAAGGATGAAGGGCAACTGAGAGTCACCTTCTGGCAGCCTTCACAACTGTGGGGAGAAAACTGTCCTCTTTCCTGAACATCTGGGTGGCCCATCACATTACCTACCATATACTTTGATGGTTACTCAATTTACCAGGTTTCCATAGATCAATGGATTACAAATTTTTTTAATAAAAAGAAACAGTACTTTTTTGTTCTCAAAAATAGCTTACACAAAATCTTTCTAGATAAGGGAGACAAAAGCAGCTGCTTTCCTAGAATGTCCAAGAAATGACTCCTCAGTTACTTAGATACCCAGAGTTTCTTGGAACACATTTGAAAACCTACCAGATGAATAGTTGTAAAACTTGACTGATCATCAGAATCAGCTGAAAACCTTTTAAAAAAGCAAAGCTACACAGATTCTTGGGCTTCGTACCTAGACACTCTGGTTCAGTAGGTGTAGGGTTGGCGTTGGGATATAAATATATAAACACACACACACACATTTCCCATGTGATTCTTCTAGAATTGTTGTCTTAGATAATAACTTTTTTAAACTAATTATTTTGTTACAAGAGAAAAGTGTGGATATGAATTATTATTTATTATCTGAAAATCATAAAGGCAAGCGTATACAGATTGGGAGCGGAGCTGGGTGAAGAGCCTGCCTTGCTGCCATTTCTTCTGTTCTTAATCTGCTTCTTTCCTTAGTTACATGATGTTGAAGTTCATGGATATGTGTTAGTCCTCAAAAATAACTTGACTCTTTTTCTAGGTGCTGACTTTGTTGGCTCACATGGTTAGGTATTGGGAAAAGGAAGTTCTGAGATGACTCAATCTACCATCTTCACATTAACTGCTCTGGTCCAAGCAGCTCTACGTATATTTGACAAAACCCACGTCCTCTCCAAATGATCCTCTCTACCAGTAGTTTCTGAGTGATCCCACCACTCTACATACTAATTAGCCCTTGGGACTGTGTATTTATTTAAGTAAATATTTATTTATTACCTGCTGTGTGTTAAACACCACTCTAGGTATTTAGGATAGATCAGTGAACAAAACTAGCAGACAGAAAATAAACAATACACAAGATAAATAAGTAGATTGCATTAGATGTTAGACAACGATAAGTGCTATGGAATACAGAAAAAGGACAGTGGAGTAATTGGAATCAGGGGTGTTATATGAGAAGGAATTGAGGTGGTTAATTTTCAGTAGAGGGTTTCAGATCAGTCTTATTAAGAAGGTGACATTTGAACAGACTTGATCAGGGAGTTACCCATGTGGTTATCTGGTTATCTGTTCCAGCTAGAGCTGGGTTTCTCAATTATGGCAATACTGACATTTTGGTCTGGATACTTCTTTGTTGTCGGGGCTGTCCTCTGCTTTGTAGGATGTTGAGCAAAATCCCTGGCCTCTACCCACACTAGATGTCAATAGGACCTTCCCCTCTAGCTGTCATAACCAAAAATGATCCAAATATTGCCAAATGCCCAATGGGGGCTAAAAACACCCTGATGGAGTACCACTGGAATAAACTACATAAATTATTTTGTTTTTCTACATGGATTTTATTCATCTCAGCACTACCTATTATGAAGTCCATCTTCTTGTTGAATTGTAAAATGCTGTTTTTGTCAAACAGAATGTCCTCATATTTGTGAGGGTCGGGGTCCTACTCTATTATGTTTCAAAGATATATCTATTTCCTAATAAATATTCTCTTAATTTCTATAATGTTATAAGATTTGCTACCTGGTAGGGTTGCAAACCTTCCTCCTTATTCTTTGGAATTAACCTTACCATTCTTGGCTATATACCCTCTTCCATATGCATTTTCAGACCAGCTTGTCATAGTCTATAAAAAACTCTGATGAGATTATGAGAGGGATTCATTAAATTTATAGATTAATTTAGAGAGAATTGACACCTTTATGAAATTGATTCTTCCCATCCATGACCAAAAATATCTCTCTCCATTTATTTAGGACTGTTTTATGTCCTTCAGTAAAGATATTATTCATTTTCTTCATATAGGTCTTGGGCCTTTTTTGATAGATTTATTTCTGGCTATGTGATAGATTCTGTTGCTAATGTGAACAGTGTCTTTAAAAACAATTATTACACTTTCTTAATTGCTGTTTCTAGTGCATAAGATTGCAATTAATTTCTGTGTCTTCAATATGTCAATCTTCCTTATTACTCCTGTAATTTCCTTTAGATTGTATTTAATAGTACAGGAGGACAATCATATCTGTGGATGATGAAAAAAATTTCTTTCCAGTTCTTTTATCTTTTATTGCTTTCTGTTGTCTTTTTGCTTGGGTTAGTGGTATAGTGATTTTTCCATTCTGTTGCTGATCTTAAAATGATTGAGTCTAGTATTTCATCTTAAGTGCAATCATTGCTATATCTTCCCTGCTAGGTAACCTTTATCAGGTTAAAATGATCCCTTCCATTTTCAGTTTGCTATGAATTTTCTCTCTCATAGCATTAAATATTACCAAACATACACAAGGTCTGCCTGGAAAAAGTGCAGCCATTGTTAATATAATGAGAACCGTTTGTGTGACAGGAAGGTAACCTGTCAGCCAAGGTGAGTGAATTGGAATGTGCATGCATGAACAATGATGACTTCACCATACTAGTCAGTGGAAGTGGTAGATGCCTTTCAGTGAGCATGTGTACTGTGTGGCCATCACATTCAAAATGACTGAGTGAGTAGAACAGCACATCTGTATCAAGTTTTGCATTAAGCTTGAACATGCCTCCACAGAAACTATTCAAGCCATTCAGAAGGCCACAGCTACGGGCAACTGGTGATTGGCAGCTTCACCATGACAATGCACCTGCTCACACATCACATCTTGTGCAGAGTTATTTGGTGAAACATCAAATCACCCAGGTGACTCAGCCTCCCTACAGCCCAGACTTGGCACCCTGTGACTCTTGGATTTTTTGCAAACTAAAATCACCTTTGAAAGGGAAGAGATTTCAGACCATTGATGAGATTCAGGAAAATATGATGAGGCAGCTGATGGCGACTGGGAGGACTGTGTGAGGTCCCAACATGCCCACTTTGAAAGGGACTGAGGTGCCATTGTCCTGTGTACAATGCTTCTTATATTTTCTTCAGTAAATGTCTTTAGTTTTCACGTTGCGTGGCTGGATACCTTCTGGATAGCCCTTGTATATATTTTTGTCTATTGAGATGATCATTTAATCAATGAATGGAGCAATTACATGAAGAGACTTTTCTAAATTTTACCATTCTTATATTCTGGAGACAAACCCTACCACATATACTCTAGAAAGGAAAACAACTCCATTCTACAAATAAGATCTGTTATGTTTCTAGAGACATCAGCCCTAGAGGAAGCTGCTCAGGTTTACCAGGACCTCACGCGTATTCAGTTTGGGCTCTGTCTGTAAGGATGAACATGCAGATGTGTGAATACAAAGCAGCTATAGAAGTGAATATTTATTTAAAGTTGAAGAGAAACCACAACAAATCACAAACTTAAAAAGCAGATGAATATCATAAATATCCAAAATCTATAGAAGTAACTTAACAGTTTTATCCCCCAACTGCCTGATGTTACACCACTGGAATATTTCTTTTTTTTTTCTGACAACTTTTGGCACATACTCTCAAAACTACCTCTTTAAAGGTAGTTTAAATTAAAAATTTAAAAATATTTTTATGTAGATGTGGGACAAATAATGCAGTCTTTCTTTTAGTATGAACAACCAAACCTAGTTTTTGAAAAGTCATTGATAGTGAGTATTCATAAAATGTGTCATTCTCCACGTGCACACTCTCTGTTTTCTGCCTTTCTGCTGCCTGTCTGTCCCCTATCAACACCAGGGCTCTAAGAAATTCTGTTTGGCATGACTTCCATAGAGGTGATGGGTGCATTTATAAGTGTAAGCTGCATTCTTAGTATATTCATGACAGAAGACAATTTCTGCTTTAAATAGACTTTATTAAGAAGCAAATCCTCTACTGTGGTATTTGGGGGAAATTTCCAGACTAGCTTCTGGCTCCACAAAATTCAAACTCTGTGTCTCTTCCATTGCTCACACACGACCACCACCGAGGCTGGAGGGTACCTTGAGATTGTGATAACCCCTGTAGCCCTGTGCTTACTCATCATGTCATGGTGATTCCTCACAGTGGGCAGGAGGAAGATTTCTGGAAGCCATCCCTCCACTGAGACATTTGGCAATAACTAAACAGAATACACAGAAGTGACTGCAGACCACTTAACTATATGTCACCAAATGCAAAATAAACATATCCCCAACTCAGCTTCTTAACTGGATTCTAAAAATGCCCATGACCATTTACTACCAGTTGGCACAAGGGAAAGTATGAAGACAAGCCAGCTGAGGCATAAACAGTGGTCTTAATGACCATATTGAGTATATCTTGCTTAACAAATTTTACAAATAACATGTAACCATATACTATCACTAAGTCCTCTCGCAGGAACTTTGGAAGAACCTGTGCAAGATAGGGACCTTGAGACTTGAGTTGTTAGCCTCATGGTTAACCCACCATAGTAGGGGCCACACAATGAGCATTTGGAAAAAAACAATTAAAATATAACGAATGGCATTAGTAGGCTTGTACGACATATTTCACAATATATTTCCTTTGCAGCCTTGTGAAGTGTGGATGGACACTCAGCTTTTCACAGAAGATTTACCTTCATAGAGCTAATTAAAATAGGGTGCTCATAAATCCTCTCTCTGATGGAGAGCTTGCGCACTGAGAGAAAGGCAAGGAAAATTAACTTTAAGAAAATGCCTGATAATTAAGTTTTAATTTCCCTTCCCATTCTGAAAATTTGCTTTCTTTTCCTACAGATAGAAATCAGTTAACCTTTCTCCAAACTCATGTAACTCCCACTAATACTTGATATTAGTGAAATAAATACTGCTAAGTATTCTTGCATATGATGATTTTCCATTTACTCATAGACAGATGATAAATAATGCTTTCTAACCATTTTGAACTCCAAAGTGTTCATTTGCATTTGTTTAATGGAGAGGTCTTTGGAAATAGTGATTTCCAAGTTCTTGAACTTGCCCTCCATTGGAAAACCGCTCCACATGGTGAAAAATCTAAAACATCTGTTCCCCAATCTCCCCAGAATATATTCATATTGTGAGAATTACTGGGGACAACAAACAGGAGAACCATTCTAAGGAACTATGGAACAAATAATGTTTTCTTCTCTTCCTGAAATCTTCCCTTTATTTGTATTTTTCTCCTTCCCTCCTAGGCAAGCCCTACTTGGGTATCTACAGCATTCACATCATCTCTGCCCTTCTCTGATTTTAGGGAAGGTTCTGAATGGACTCCTGTCCACTGAGGTGTCAATTCCTAACAGATTTAATCCAGATGGTTTGTTTTTTACTGTCATTTCTGCTAGAACTTGTGAAGCTTAAAACACACACACACACAACAGCACAGACAAAGAATGATTATCTTTGGAAGTGCTTCAAACAAGGAAATAAATGTTGATTCCAAATGTAACCATAAAGGATTTAAAATGAAGTAGTTCTGAGTTATTAAAGGAATGGTGAACAGGAAATAGATTATCTTTAAACAGAAGATAGGAAAAATGAAAACTTGAGAAAGATGTTGAGGAAATCACTTTTTAACGTCAAAGGGCATTTAAAGCTGCAGCAATGAATCAGCTACAATTCTAGCCAGTCCAAAACATCTAGAATAAATAAACCTTCGCAAATGAACTTTGCAATTAGAATATTAAAGTAGATAGCTGATGAAAAGTATTAGCTTGCTTGTTTTGAACCAAGAGACTATAAATTCTAGTGAATGCAAGGACAGTTACCCTCTGCCCTAAGCCCAGGGCTGCATAAAATACCTGGTATTTTTACTAAGCACTCCAGGCCTTTGCTCCCAGGATAAAATCAATGTGCCTAATGGGATAAAAACACATTGAAGTTGATATAGATAGTTGGTCTGATGTACAGACATACTTTGGTGGTATGGCAGGTTCGGTTCCAGACTCCTGCAGTAGAGTGAGTATCACAACAAGGCAAGCTGTAATCTTTTTCTTGGTGGAGGGTCTTGCCTCCAACTTGTAAAAACCTCAACATGTGTTTGTCATAAAAAAGCAAATCTCAATAAAACCTAGTACGCCTATACCACAAATGTGGCTGGGTATGGGCAGTCCCTGAGGAGCTGGTTAAACTACAAACACCAGATGTACAGCCAGTACCAGGGACCGCTGGCCTGTTAGAGGTAGGTTAGAGGAAGGGGTTGAACTGGCTGACCTTAAAGAAAGGGAATTTTTTGTCTTTTGCAGTAATCCAAAATATCACAGTCCACCACTAACCATAATCTGGCCAAGGCATTCAGATGGCCATGGAGCAGACCCCCGGATCAGTGCTGGAGTCTTCAGCTGCCCTTTGTTTTTCTCAGTGAAGACCGCCCTCCTTTTTCCCTGCACCTATTATTTCAAAGCCACGCTTCATCACAGCACCAGACTCGCCTAAACTACTCTACATGTGGACGTGGAGGGACTGAGAATATGAGTCTTGGAACTGTACTGGGGCTTGAGTCCTGCCTCTGCGACTTATCCATCCTGTGAACTTGGGCAGCTTACTTAATCTTTGAGTGCTTTTTCTCCATCTGTCAAATGAAGATAATGATGCATAATTTGTAGGAATTTGTGGGGATTCCATGTCATGATGTATATGAAAGTGCTTTACAGGTAGTAAACATATCTTAGCTGCAAGTTGTAACTGCCTCCTTGCAGGTGTTTAAAATAGACAGCAACCCTTTCATGAATTATTTACATATTATGGTGATGGATGCATTACTCTTCTGAAAGTTTCATTAGAAACAACCTGACTTTTCTTTTTTTAAATTGTAAATTTTATTTTTTTATCTCAACAACATGAAATCTTTTATTATTTTTTATTGTTGTTCAAGTACGTTGTCTCCATTTTCCCCAACCTCTCCCCTGCCCCACCCATCCCCACCTCCCACAGTCAATACTGCCCCCTTCGGCTTTGTCCCTGGGTCCTTTACACACATTCCTTGACGACCCTTCCCTTCCTTCCCCTGTTATCTCCCTCCCCCTCCCTTCTGGTTACTGTCAGTTTGTTCTTTATTTTAATGTCTCTAATGATCTGACTTTTCTGACCAGTTTTTCATTATGTTTGAATTGTATCTACTTGTAGCCACACCTATGAGATCTAGACACCATATATTTCTAGGCATTTTTTAATATAGTGGACACATATTATTTATCTTTCCAAAGGAAGTATTTATTAATTCCTTTCTATGGGGACAAACTCACTCTGATGATGTAATAACCCTCATCATCCCCATCACCCCACCAACCAGTTAAGAGCATCTCAACAATGGATGCCATAACTATGTTAGGGATGGACATGCTGTGCAGACCAGACCTAGAGTCCTTTCCTGTACTTTTGCAGGAATTTGTTGGAAAAAGGCACCCTTTGATATCCTGTAGGACCAAGGCAGCAAGGGCCATGCAAGCCTGAAATGGCTGGCTGTCCTCTTCCCTGTCATGTGGAGACAGCCTCCCTGATGATGCAGGCCATAGGGGCGGGGAGTGCCGATGAAGAGACAGAAACCAGTGATGGAGTGTGAGCGCCGGTTCCAGTCTCTCCTAAAGTGAATAGTGGATATTAGCAACTTCTGTGCATATTCTAATTTTATAAGCTAATAAGCTTTTTTTCCCCCCAAGGTAGTTTGTATGGGGTATCTAGCCTACTTTCACCTTGAATAGTTCTGACCAGTAAACATATGATGTCTCCTTTTGCCTGAAATGCCCTTTTGATGCATCTATGAAATCCCAGATTATTTATAAATTCCTCTGTAAAGTCATTTTGAACCATTTCCTCTTTTTTTCATCTTGGTTGAATTAATGGTTCCACCCTGTGTGCATTCATCCAATGTTAATTATGTTAGCTGTTTTATGTGCCTTGCTCATATCCTGTGAACTCGTCTAGGGTATGGACTGTATCCCATCCAACTTTATAATTTCAGCTTCTTTCAGAGCACCTGATACCTAGTAGGAGCTTAAGGACATCTATTGTACAATCTAATGACTAAATGACTATAAGTCGTGTGCAATTGCCAAATATGCAGAGACATTTTATTTCCTCCTTCCCACACTCTCCTGATAGTCCCAGTGACTATTTGATCCCAACATTCTCTGAATGGAATCTGGGAATCTGGGGGACAACAAAGCATCTCTTCCATAGTGGGGGTTGTGAAGCTAATACAATTCAAGCACTTGGCATAAGGACGATTTAACAACTTGGGAAATCTAGAAGAATAGATTGTTTAGCTAGTCCATTAGATTCTCTTTCTCTAATATCATCTGTCTTCAATAATCCTTTAGCAGACACTGGCTGGCCATCAATTTATGATTGAATTCTCTAGCAAATGCCCGTGGTGCAGATGGTCTCTCAAGTAGGTTTCCTCCTGGGAAGGAAATGCCCTGATCGGCTGCTGTGGACAGTGGAATCCCGACAGTCAGGATTTCCCCTTATAATTTATTAAAGTCGCTTTCTAGTGCTGGTCAATCCTCTGTGGGCTTGATTGTGTGAGCCAGGTTTCCCAGGGTTAGATTCCAAGTCAGCCCTTTGGGTTGCGCACCTGGGAGAGCAGTGTGTGGACCCAGATCCGCAGGGGGCCTGCCCAGTGGGAGCTGCCAGCCTCCCATTGCACACTGCTCCATTAAGGCCTGTCTGGTCCTAAAGGAGGTATACAGTGAGCATATCAATCAATACTTCACCAGGGCAAGCTTACCATTTTCCTTTCCGAGTGGCATTTGCTGAACCTCCAAATACAGTTTTGATTATACCTCGGGGCCACTTTGACTTCGGAATCCCGTTTCTGAGATTCAAATATAAGGCAGTGGAGAAATAGAATTTAACTATAGAATATCTGCATTTTTCTAAATTTTAAGAACAAATATGTTAGTGTAGTCTGGAGAAACTATAGACTGCATAGTTCCCAGTGGTCATGAATGTCTTCCAAACTGTAGAGACTTCTGCCCGCCTTTTCCTAGCTCCTGATTCTAGGGTTCAGATATTTCATCACTAACGAAGACGGTTCTCTGGGAAAATTTCCCAACATCCTGTTTAACTCTATGCGATTAAAAGACAAAGGGTGCCATTAGTCTGAACGTTCCTTTTTTTTCTTTATATATATTTATTTTATTTTTAGACAGAGGGGAAAGGAAGGAGAAAGAGAGGGAGAGAAACATCAATGTGTGGTTGCCCCTCGCTCACACCCCACACTGGGGATCTAGCCTGCAACCCAGGCATGTGCCCTGACTAGGAATCGAACTGGCAACCCTTTGTTTCTCAGCCTGAGCTCAATCTACTGAGCTATACCAGCCAGGTTGAATGTTTCTTTAAGATAAAGTAATGCTAACCTTTAGCACAGTTAGTGAACAATTGCTTCCAGTGGATGTGTCATTGTTTGTGTTCCTTCAGAAGGACCTTCAGAGCAACACGAACTCTGATAGGGATTTAGGTGAGCAGGGGAAGATTTGGTTCATCAGACAGGCAGAAAACATAAACATCTATTAAACACCTCCCATGAGGCCAGTGTACCGAATGTGGCCTATCAGCAAAACTCACTTGAACCTAGGATGCGGGTGAGCACAGCAGCGATGGAGTCAAAACACTTGGGATTAAATTAGAAATCTTTACTAACTGAAAAACAGGCCAGTTCCTTAGCCATTCAGAAACCCCATTTTCTCATTCGTAGAATAGTATTAATAATAATAACCCCAAATCACAGTGCTAAAAAGTGAGAATTAAATAGGAATGTCAGCAGCTGTCACCTTTAAATCCTATTAGTGTATAATGGTTTTCATTATAATACATTTATCATTATTCATTATTTAATCAGAAACCGAGTCTCAAATGAGGTGCCCAGAGCCATTTATGAGTGCGGGACGACTTTCCTTATAGACTTGTTTTGTGTTTTTGGAGGAAGACGTGATGGGAAGCAGGGCGGGGGGGGGGGGTAGGGTTAGGATTTTTGTGGAGCTTTGCAAAACTGGGTGAGGGCAGCAGGGCCCACCGTTCTTTAACTATTATACGATGATTGTAGCTACTCAGCCTCCCATTACCTTTTAGAGTCTATTTTAGAGCCTTTGCCATTTTTAGTCTTGCTTACCGCATGTCTCAATCTTTCTGATGTCAGAAATGGCTTTGAAAAGTTGCACACCACTGCGGCAACCTTGGTCATTCATCAGCTCTCAAGCATCCAAAGTGCCGCTACTATTGTTCAGCAACATTGAAGGAAGGGAATTTGCCCCTCGGGACTCGCTTTTGATTGCTATTAGACTTTCAGTCATAGCTATTGCCCTCTGAAGAAAAATCCGCGCCACCTGGGCTACCCTGCAGGTTTCCATTACAGTGCCCAGGCCGTTCATTGACATCCAGTGAGGGTCTAAGCAAAGTCATCTATCCCAGTCTTGTTTGACTTGAGAGTAAAACCCGGTGCTTGAAATCCTGTCTCTTGCCGTCCTAAAACTGGACACATCAATCTTTCTTCTCATCAAATCTGGCAAAAATGACAGAGACAGACCATCTTCCTCGTCGCTTTTCAGTTAAGGCTACTGAACACACTTTTAGATGCGCCGCCCATACCACGTCACCGAGCTGGAGCAGAGCCTTAGCTGGTTCCCGGATGAAGGCCGGTGCTGCCTGGGGCCTTGTTTAGGGGGCACAGTTTCCTGCGTTAGCTCAGATCCTTAGAGAATAGATCAGCTGAAGCATGAACCACTCAAACATCGGCTCCAAAGTCTTCTTTACACATTTGCCACATTCCATGAAACGATACAGGTGGCTGATGTTTTGGCTCCAGATCCAGACTGAAGGGGCATTGATGGTAGGAAAGAACCATTATCCAGTTCTTCAACTTTTGATAAATGTTTTCTTACAAATCACAGTCATTCGTTAGCTGATATAAGCTCCAGAAACACTTAGGATAAATATTACCGATGGAATTATGTCTGAATGTTTGTCTCTGTTGTATTTTTTTCACGATGGCCAGACAACTTTGGGCTCACTGGCCAAGTAGTCAATATTGTTAGGGAGCCACAGTGATAAGAACAAGGGTGAATAATCTGTCTCAAGGAAGCTGGGGCCTTGCTTTGAGACAGAAGCTTATAAAGCTGAATGACAGGTTTGTCTTAAATATTCAAAATAGGGCTTCATCAGAATACGCCAACATAAAGCTGTAGATAGAACTAAATCTCTAGCCATTTTAATGCTATAGGACAGCGATTTTCAACCAGTGTGCCATGGCACACTGATGTGCCACAAAAAATTTTAAAACATTCAGTACCTGACTATTTAGTCAGGGGCACTGGCCTCTTTTCCCCAAGATTGTCAAATAAAAAAAATGGCAACAGTTCACAGAGCAATAACCATTTGTCTGAATGCCCTGTCTTGAACCATAAATACATATATCTTGTAATAAAACAGCATCTTATTGGTTATGTTGCATAATAAGGTTGCATCTGATTGGTTAATTCTTGGTACCAGAAATCCTTATATACAAGTATAAGCACCTGAGTTTTTAAAAAGTCACTTCAGAACAAAAAGGGTACTGATAATCACTATTATTTTTTAAATAAAAATTATACCTATATTTTTCATCAGACTGGCAAAAATCTATATTTTTGGTGTGCCCCAGAATTTTAGTAATTAGTTCATGTGTGCCATGATACAAAAAAGCCTGGAAATTACTGCTATAGGAGATTCCAGGGATGATATAAAGGGTCTCTTATGCCAGGTTTTAGGACTGTTGAGGGGAATATAATATCAAATAAACAGGAGAGATTTATGATATATGTTAGAAAAAAATGAGAAATTTTACATTGGTTGGGTAGGTGTTTCTAAAAATCATGCCTTCTTTGGATGGGGGTGCGTCTCGGATGAGCAGGCCATAGCCCAGAAACTCTATGTCAGAGACCTCAGGTACCCATTTGTCAGTGCTGGTCTGAGAGTGATGCTCGGAAGATGATCAAGAAGCCACCAGACTAAGGACACATGAGATACCAGGTGCAGGAACTGTGCCAGGTTCTTTCCAAGTTGAACGTCACGTGTCAAGGGAGGTGCTGGCTATCCCATACTATAAGGTAACAGGAACATTGCAGGTGCCACAAAAAATTGCAAACTTCCAGCAAAAACAAACTTGGAAAGCTCTCATGCACGCCCTGACTGCCTTCCCACGTAAGGATGACATAAGTATTTGCAATATCCTGAAAGTCCAGGTTGGAACAGAATCAACTTAAGCGTCGTGTATGAGTAGTGACTGCACTGAAATCAACCTCAGCTCATAAACAGTTTTATTTCAAAATAGCATCAAAAGATAAAAGGATAAAAAAGTGTAGTGGGTCTGTACACTGGAACACGATTTGGTCTTCAAAGGGAACGAAGTACTGATTCAATGCTACAACATGCAGGAACCTCAAAAACATTATGCTAAGTGAAATAAGCCAGCTGAAAAAGGACCACACTTTGTATGATTTCATTTATATAAAGTCTCTAGAACAGGCAAAACTATGGAGATAGAGAGATATTAATGGTTCCCTACGGATTGAGATGCAAATGGGGAAGAACTGCAAATGAGTAAGAGGTTTCTTTCTGGGGCTGGTGGAGCTGTACTAAAGTTAATGACTGTGGTGATTATGAGACATTCTTTAAATATATTGACCAACACTGGCTAGCTAGTTCACCTGAAATAGGTGTATATTTATGGTATGTAAATTTTATCTCAATAAAACTTAAAAAAAAAATCAGGAGTCTTTGCAGAGGAAAAACAGACCTAACAAACTGTGAAAGACATCGACAATCATCTTTGTAAGAGAGCACGTGTCCAGGGACATAGGCCTCAGACAGGAGATCATTTACAAAACCTCGTTTTCAGTGGAGAAACGGAGACGCTCCCCAGACTTGCCTTCACAGCACAGCCTCTGGGACAGTTAGTTCAGCTGTCACTAGAGGGCACTGTTATGCCATTGCTGTTACGGGCAATTCTGGGTTGCCTTTGATTTGTCTCTGCTGCTGTGTGCAGAGACACCCTGGACCTGGGGCTCCAGGGGCACGTTGAACATGGCACTCCCTGTAGATGACCAACACTAGACATGGGACCTGTAGTACTGGCTCTTGGTCCTTTAGATTGTGCTGGAGGGTGCTGGAAGGTAGGAGAGTCTCTGGAAGTCTTAGATTTATCATCTGTTTCACATGGGTAAGGAGATTCTAGTCAACAAACAGCCTATTCACCTACAGCTGCCTTGATATTAGGAGCTCTGGGATTAAAAAAAAAGAATTAGGGAGTCTAGAAAGCTCCAGGCTTTAGGAGACCACTTGGGAACCAGTCATTGATGACTTAGACTGGGTCTCCGTGGGCCATGGGCCTCAGGGATAGGGAAAGCAGTTCCCTGAATAAAACTCCTTCCCTCACGTGAGGGAAGTCCACTGCATCAGCAGACACAGAGCACGGCTGACTCTCATGTACTTTCCTGAGTGGAGAATTTCAGGTTCTGCACCTGTAGGACCTGGAACAAAGGGGAACTGTGTCAATGACATGGGTGAAGGCAGATGGGAAAGGCACTGAATAAAGATGGCAGACAGACAGGACTAAACACACTGTCTAGCATTCGATTGACACAATTAATGTGCTAAATGAAAGAAAAACAACAGATGAATTTAATGTCAAGAGGGTCGGCAATATACTTTCAGAGAGACCAGAAGCCTTGTTTTGGGAAGCAGCACTAAAAATTACCCTACTTAAGTCAGAATTATGGGAGGTTTGCCAAAGATCTGAGTTAAAGCCAAAAGCTGGGGAGATGTTGATGCTTGGCATCTGGATGGGCTACCACCTGAACCTTAAACCAAATTAAAACTTAACAGTAAGATTCTCTTTGAATGAAGTAGAGTAGAAAGCAACTGACTGACTATTCATAATTTCTTTCAGCTAACGCTTTGAAGTTTCAAAAAAATTGCTACCATTAACTTCCATTTAATTTCTTTAGAAATGATTGGAATAGGAATAAAATTCTCAGGAACAACACCACTAACTCACGAATAAACACAAAGTCGAGCGATTGATTGGGTTCACTGAGCTAAACCACAGGTGTGTTCTCACCCTTCTACAAACACGGTCCTCGCCTGGAGAGTGTTGGAGGTGTGGCCTTTTATGACTGGCTAGCAGGGAACTCTGTGCTTTAGGGGCATTGATCTTTGGTCTGGGGGATAAGAGGTTTATGTTATTCCCATAGTCTTTGTTTCTGTAAGTTGAACAGTAACAGCTTCTATTGATGCTGCCATTGTTGCTATTTCTCCTGGCTTCTTTGTTGGTAGTTAAATGTATTTTGTTAGAAATTCACACATGAATTCAAGTCAGAGAGTCTTTCCGAGCTGTGGCTGTTCTCAAAAAATGAGTTGAAAAGCGTTCCTTCTTCTATTTTCTGGAAGGGCTTGTGTGCACTGGTTTCTCTTTGGGCTTTATTCTGCGGGTGTTCGTTCAATCACTGTTTACATCACTGTTTCTTTCGGAGGGAAGTTGTTTTCCATGAGGCAGAAAACTCTTAAGAGTTAGGTAGAATCATACACCATTTCCCATCTGGAGGAACCTTATTTCTCTCTCCCTAAAACTCCAACTGACTTTTTGGTATCTCCCTGGAGCAATTTTTCAGATCAGACAGACCTGGGTTTGCTTCTAATTTTTTTACATAGACTTATTTTTAGAGCATTTTTAGGTTTGTAGAAAAATTGGGTGGGAAGTAGAGTTTCCATATACTCCTTTTCTGCCCCTACACAATTTCTCCTATAATTAACATCTTATGTTAGTGGGATCCATTTAGAATTAATAAACCAATATTGATACCTAAGTATTAAGTGATTTCCATAGTTTTAAGCTTACTCTTTGTGGGTTTAGTTCTTTGAGTTTGGGCAAATGAATAATGTCCTATCTGGACCACAATGGAGATATACTCATATATATATATTCTCTGCCCCTGAGTCCTTGGCAACCACTGATCTTTTTTACTGTCTTCATAGTTGACTCATAAATGATGTAGTCTTTACAGACTTTAATATTTTTCTTAGCTGTAAGCTGTCAAGGTTCTTCCATGTATTTTCATGGCTTGGTAGCTCATTTCTTTTTAGTGCTGAATAATATTCCATTGCCTGCATGTCCTACATATCATTTGTCTGTTGACCCACTGAAGGGCATGTTGGTTGCTGCTAAGTTTTGGCAATTATGAATTGTGAATAAAACTGCTGTTAACATCTATATAGACACAAGTGATTTTTTTTGTGGACATAGATTTTCAACTCATTTGGGTAAATGCCTAGGAATGTGATTATTGGATTACATGGTAAGACTAAGCTTAGCTTAGTAAGAAGCTGAGTTTCCCAATGTGATTGTAACCTTTTTCATTCCCACCAGCTGTTGAGTCCACATCCCTGCCAACATTTACTGTTGTCAATGTTTTGGGATTTAGCCATTCTGATAGGGTGCAGTAGTATTTTATTGTTGTTTTAATGCACAGTTCCCTAAGAATATATGATGTTGAGCATCTTTTCATATGCTTATTTGCTGCAGAGGAAGAACAGACCTAAGGAACTCTGAGAGTCGTCAACACTGTTCCCTTTAAGAGAACACACATCCTTGACCAGGGATATAGGACTTTTCCGTTGAAGTGTTGATTCATATCTTTTGCCCATTTTTATTGTTTTTTTTTAATTGAGTTTGAAGGTTGTTTATGTGTTTGGATACAAGTGTTTTATTGTATATGCCTCATATGTTTGCGAATATGTTTTCTCAGTCTGCGCCTCTGCTGCTTATTGTGTGTCCTGGGCCAAGATGCTCAAGATTTCTCAGCTCCAGTGTTCTCTCAGGAAAGGATAACAACGGTACCTGACTTATTTACATATTTACTTATAGGGCTGTTTTAAGAGATGGAAGTAACAAATGATGTGAAAGGAACTAGTCCACTGCCTGTTTCAATTAAAGTTAGTCTTGTGGCCTTGTCTCCTCTCCCACCCCCAAGCATATGTCCATTTAAAACTAATTCTGTTTGTATGTGGTGTTTTTTAAACAGTTTGATTTATTTATTGTTAGAATGAGAGGGGAAGGGACAGAAAAGAGAGGGAGAGGCACATTGATATGAGAGAGAAACATTGACTGATTGCCTCTTGCAGACTCCAGGCCAAACCTGCAACCCAGCCACGTGTCCTGACCAGGAATCAAACCAGCAACCTTTTGCTTCAGAAGAGTGAAGCCCAACCAACTGAGCTACACTGGCTGTATGTAATGGTTTTTATCAGGGCTTTTCACACTTTATTAAGCCTATGAATTGTAGGTTCTGATTCAGTAGGTCAAGGGTAGAGCCTGAGATTCTGCATTTCTCATAAGCTTGCAGGTGATGTTGAGGCTACCGGTCCAGAGGACACACTTTGAGTAGCAAGGGGTCCCACGCCTGTCTCTTCTAAATCAATGCCCTCCAACTTCTGTCTTGACCTATTAGTTATAAATTGAATTTTGTGGATTGACAATCATCATTTTTACACACATAGCTTACCACAGAAAATATCACAGAGTCAACCACGAACAATATCGTTTAATTAGAAATTAAGTTATATACGCACAGGATGTGAATATTGAGGTCAAAGTAAGTGGTGTTTGAAATTTACTATGTTGCACTGAAATAAGGGCAAGAACTTTGCTTGTGCACCCACATAGTCACAGTTCTAACACATGTGTTTGCACCTAATGGGTAAATCGATATTTGTTTATTCCAGTAGGGGTATAGAGAAAGGCAAGATGGGTAAGTTTTGAATTAGTCTGAGCAATCCTCATGATGAAGCCAAGGCATGATTGGCTTGGAGGCACAGGCAGGATGCCACTGGGTAGAAAGCGGAGGGGTGGTGGGAAGGACCCTTACGCGTTAAATATAAAGTGTCCAGGGAGGGCCAGCCTGTAGCTGAGGAGAGCCAGTAGCATGTGGGAAGCCATGCAATTAGATTCGTGAAGATGTCAGAGCCCTGAAAAACCTGGACTTACATGGGAAACACTGAAATAAAATGATTGGTTGGGCTGGGCACAGGCTCAAAGGGTCACAGAGAGGAGTAAGTGCTAAAGGTCCCAAGGAGAAAAACAGCTCCAAGAATCCCTCAAAGCCACAAGTACTTTGTTTCTGACAACTCCATTTTAGCCTGACTGTGTTTTTTATGTTGTTTTGGGGCTATTTTATTAAGGCCATGGATCCCTCAGACAGGTATATAGCAACGGGGTGAAATAAAAAGAGAAAAAATATTTGCTACGCAATGGAGAGAATAAAGATAAAGAAGATCTTTTGTGGGGAGGCTCTGGAAACTACAGGTCTCTGTATATCTATGCCTGCTCCTTAATTTTCTCCTCGGCTCCCAGAAGTTAAAAGCACTCTGGCTAATCAGAACCCCGGGGGAAGCTATGAGGATGGGGTGGTGATCCTTCTTGGTGTGTTGGAAATCCCTAGACTTGTGGGTCAGGAGGAAGGCTGAGGGGTCTCTTGGTTATGGAAATGTCAGATTCCTATTTGTAGGCCCTGAAATCAAGCAGAGCAGGGTTGGATCTGGGCTCCGTGATCTTGGGCAAGTTCTTAACCTCTTCATTTGGTTTTCATTTCAAAAATGGAGATATTGATCACCTGCTTTATCTCTTGTTTACAGATTAAGTGGGGTAATTTATGTGTAAAGTATTGAGCACAGGCTGGTGAACAAGAAGCATGCAGTATACGATGAGAGTTATTATTAGTAGTAGGGATTATTAATATCAGGGAGCTTCTTGGAGTAGCCGGGGAGGTGGCAACCGTGGCAGTGGCTGCTGCCTTGACAGCAGCAGATGCAAGTGGAAGAGGAGGATAAACCAAGAGTTTGGCCTCCGGAGCCTTGGATTTCTGTCTTAGCTCTAACACTTTCCAGTTGCATGTAACTTGGCGAAGTTCCCGATCCTCTCCAGGTCTTGGTTTATTCATCTCTGATGTGGGAAGAAATGATAATAAAAGATGCAGGAGATAATGAGCTGGATAGAAATGTCTATATACGGAACTGTTACATTATACAAGTGAATAATTTTTTATCTGCAGCACATCTGGCCAGTCCCTTCCCTTGCACCTACAACCTGCTGCCTTTTTGACCTCTGAAGCCAATCTCAGAGTGCCACCTGGGCAGTCTCAATCATAAAGGTGAAAATTGACTCTACCTTCCTATTTGCTTGCCATGGCGATCTGCACTGAGATTTTGCCTGAGTTTATTGTCACATCACACATTCTCCCAGAAAAGGTGTTGGTTGCTCACTGTCCTTACTTCCCCGCCTTTCTAATTCCTTCCACCTGCAGCATCCAAACGGCCTAGGACACCACCCCACTGCCTACGAACCAGTCTGTGTCATGTGGGCAGGGCCTCATCACTCAGAAAACCAGGAACAAGGGAGGCCTTTTTGAGAATGACACTCAATATAGTATTGTTAGTGGTAGACGCTAAGCTGTATACTAGATCTCCAGGGCTTATCTTGCATAAGTTAACAGCACAGTATTTTATACTTACGGAGGGTAGAGCTTATTTACGTGAAGTGTTCTTACCACCAAATAATAGTAATGGTAATGACAGAAGAAACAATGGGAGGTGAAGGCTATGTCTATGGCTTTGATGGTGATGATGAGATTTCGTGGGTATATACATGACCCCAAACTCATCAAGTTGTATATGTTGAATATGCCAAGCTTTTTACATGTCAATCACACCTCAATAAAGTGGTTTCAAAAAGAGAGAGAGACTGCCATCCTGCAACGGTGTGGCCTCACTTCCCCTTGGCTGGGGTATGCAGTCTCCTCAAACAGGCAGATCTGTTTCGGAGTCTCTGGGAAGGGAAATAAAAGCAGAGAAAGCCTTTTCGCCTAGGGGAGGAACTAAGCTTGCAGACTGAGAGTCTGGTGCTCACTTAACATCCTGCCAGGCAAGCTGTACCTGTTTGCTGAGGTCCTCAGAGGGGGTTGCTCGAGGCAAGTCTGCATGGGAATCACCTGTCCCTGAGCCTGCATCTGGGAGCTTGGGCTAACTAAAGTACAGGGACTCTTCTTGGAACAAATATTCCAGCATCCAAGCCTCCAAAATAATGGCACCCTTCAAAACAGACGATGCTGGAGGCTAATACTTGTTCCTTTGTTATTTCATGCACCCACTGTGTTAATTCCCATCATGCAAAGTATTGGGGATTTTTCCTTTGGTTTGATCCCAAAGGCAGTGATAAAATACAGACTGAAAAATCGCTCATCTTACATTTGGTTGTTGAGTTGTAGTGCCCAACTGTATCAACCATGTGTTTTTTTTATGAAAATAATAATAGATGGGACTTATTAAGTATGTTAAGTCTCTGGGCTATGTGTTTTCTAACAGCTTTCAAGGTGGGAACAGTCATCCTTGGCATAATCTCTGGTTTTTAGTTGTCATTCCAATAGCTTTTCATTGTAATATCACAGTCAGAATTGTTTAAATTCAAAGTCAATAAAGTTTCCATTATGGCAAAGTGATTGTTTTCCATGTTTCAATCCATCTTCAAATGACCCCACATTGCCCAAGAATATGCTATGGGGAATTTCAAAAGTGGTTACCTAAAATATAACTTGAGGTGGCTTTATTGGCATAAACTTACATACATAATATATAGCAACTTTTTGGTGACTTTTTTGTCATCTACAGTTTACATTCATTGTTATTTTGTATTAATTTCAGCTGTACAGTACAGTGATTAGACTATCATATACTTTGCAAAGTGCTTCCCCGATATATCTAGTATCAACCAGGCAACATACATAGTTATTATAATATTAATGACTGTATTTTTTCTTAGAGAGAGGGGAAAGGAGGCAGAAGAAGAAGGGGAGAAACATCAATGTGTGACAGAGACATGGTTGTCTCTTGTGCACCCCGAACTGGGGACCTGGTCTGCAACCAAAGTATGTGCCCTGACTGGGAATTGAACTGGTGACTTTTTGTTTCACAGGCACTAAATCCAGTGAGCCACACCAGCCAGGGCAATGATGACTGTATTTGTTATATTGTGCTTTACATCTCTGTGACTATTTTGAGAAGTACAGTGTAGTAGTTACAGTTACTTTTTGAGGAGGGGGTTACTCATTTCCTGCTGCACACTTCATGTGTTTATTCAGAAAGATGATTTTCACCTCCACTCTAAGCCATGCCTGGGTTTTCCTCTTATGTCATCTCCCTTTTTATTTTTAGCCTGAAAGAAATTTCTAGAATGTTTGTTAGAGGGTTTATTTGGCTTTCTGTGTGTGCAATGAATAACTAAGTGCATACTCTAGCTGCAGTCAGATTCAAAGCAGCCTTTCATAGCTCCAAGCCTCTTTGCAGTTGCTCTTCATCTGACAGCTGAGTAGGCTTCCACCTCAGTGGTACCATTGACTGGCCTGCTCATCACTTCCCTTGCCCAGGCTCATGTAGACTACAGCATTGGTTACAAAACTCACTCCTTTTTATCTGAGTTCCCCCATGTCTTTGTTCAGTGCTGGCTTCTGTGATTCAATTTTCTAATTCTAAGGGAAATTCTTCTGTTAGCCACCTTAGACAAGACCGTTACAAATAAAGAAGTCAACTTTATCCAAGGGGACAAGCAGTATATTTTGGAACTTAGCTATCCTTGTGATCAGAATAACAATGGCAGTAATGGGATCCTGCTTTACCTCTCTGGTGTAGATCCCATATGATGCCTTAGAAAGAATAGGTGCTTAATCCATCTTTATTGGAATGAACTGGTAAATGTTTTCATCTCTTCTTTTGCATTATTTGACCTCTTGAGGGGGAAATTTATGTGTTGTTTTATTTTTTACTCTCTACACAAAGCTTTGTTCGTATCAGGAGCTTAGTAAACATTTAATTTTAATTTAGTAGGTAAATCCGACAATGATGGAATTGGGAAGGGGTTGTACTTGGGCCATGAGGTGTGAGTACTGAGTCGCCATCTGTTTTTGATTCTGATGAGTTAGTGTCAATGAAATATTCAGCAACAACATCTCAACCAGCCGTTCATTTACTGTGTTTCAATATTTAGTCACGACACTTAATGGACAAGAAGAACAGCAAACAAATACTTAAGGCTCTGATTTCAGCACAGGTTTCATCTGATAATTAACACTAAGGTTTTTATTATTTTTTTTATTTTTTGGAAACTAAGATTTTATTATGAAATAATAATTAAATCAATGTTGTGTGCATTTTTTTTTTCAATCCATGAGATGACCATGAACTGTGTCAACTTTTTCCAGGAAGTCCCCATGAAATCAGCACAAAATTTCCATAAAAATGGACTACTGTTGAGATTGGAGTTAGCATGCTGGAGGCATTGTATCTGTGCTGCTCTAATTAAATGTTTCTTGTCAGAAGAAAAAAGCCTTTATTCCTTTTTTAGAACTAATTTCTTTTTTTCATAAATTACTTTATTATTGTTTGATTACAGTCATCTGCATTTTCTCCCCACCACTCCCCCCTACCCCAGCCAAACCCTCCTCCCTCCCTTGCTTCCACCCTCCCCCTTCGTTTTGTCCATGTGTCCTTTATAGTGGTTCCTGAAAACCCTTCTTCCCTCTGTCCCCTCCCAGCTCCCCTCTGGCTATTGTTAGATTGTTCTTAATTTCAATGTCTCTGGTTATATTTGTTTGTTTTCTCTTTTGTTGATTAGGTTCCAATTAAAGGTGAGATCATATGGTATTTGTCCCTCACCACCTGGCTTATTTCACTTAGCATAATGCTCTCCAGTTCCATCCATTCTGTCTCAAAGGGTATAAGCTCCACCTTTCTCTCTGCTTCGTAGAATTCCATTGTGTAAATGTACCATAGTTTTTTGATCCACTCATTTGCTGATGGGTACCTAGGTTGCTTCCAGCACTTGGCTATTGTAAGTTGTGCTGCTATGAACGTTGGGGTGCATAGATTCTTTTGGATTGGTGTTTCAGGGTTCTTAGGATATAATCCCAGCAGTGGAATTGCTGAGTCAAAAGGCAGATCCATTTTTAGTTTTCTGAGGAAATTCCATACTGTTTTCCATAGTGGTTGTACCAGTCTGCAGTCCCACCAGCAGTGCACTAGGGTTCCCCTACAGTCAATTAATATTTGACAAAGGGGGGAAAAGCATAAAATGGAGTAAAAATAGCCTCTTCAACAAATGGTGTTGGGAGATCTGGACAGCTACATGCAAAAAAATGAAACTCGATCACCAACTCACACCATACACAAAAACAAATTCAAGGTGGATAAAAGACTTAAATATAAGTTGTGACACCATTAAAGTCCTAGAGGAAAACATCAGCAGGAAAATCTCAGACATTCCACACAGCAGCATCTTCACTGATATGTGCCCTAAAGCAAGGGACATAAAGGAAAGAATAAACAAATGGACCTCATCAAATTAAAAAGCTTCTGCATGGCTAAAGAAAACAGCATTAAAATGCAAAGAGAACCAACTACATGGGAAAACATATTTGCCAATGATACCTCTGACAAGGGTTTGGTCTCCAAAATAAAGAACTCACATGACTCCACTCCAGGAAGATAAAAAACCCAATTAAAAAATGGGCAAAGGACTTGAACAGACACTTCTCCAAGGAGGACATACACAGGGCCCAGAGACATATGAAAAGATGTTCATCAGCACTAGCCATCAGAGAGATGCAAATTAAAACCACAATGAGATACCACCTCGCACTAGTCAGAATGGCCATCACAAACAAATCAACAAACAAGTGTTGGAGAGGATTTGGAGAAAACACTATGATTTTTAAACGCTGGTGACATCAGTACGTATCTTCACTATCCTTCATAAGATGAATTCAACTCTTGGCTGTATATTTATCCAAGAGTTAAATACACACACACACATACACATCCATTTTTTAAAAATTAATTCTGCTTTATATTCACCTTTACTATAAAAAGTGTTCCACAATGAAAAATGTTCTTTTGGGGGGGAAATTATTACCCTTTTGGTATTTGAAACGATTTGAAAATTGTTGTGATTAATTGCTACTGTAGCTGGAATGTCTTTGGTCATATTTTTCACATGTAATTGAAGGGTGTATTTTTCCACTCATTTATCTCCTGAATGGCCATTGCTCTGTTTTCATTAACATCATTATTAGCAATTCAATACGTCTCCTTTATCTAGAATCAATCAGTTATATTATTTGGTAATGTGTTTTGTTTCAGTTTGAGATATTCTTCTTGCTTGATAAATAGTGGTTTAAAAAATGTGAAGCAATTTACAGGTCTTTCTACAATTTCTACTTATAGAGGGCCTTGTAAACAATATAATATTTTAACATGACTGTTAAAGTCTGGATACATATTATTATTTTTAAAAATGAAAATTAAAAAATATTTCTTGGTAGAGTTTCTAATATTTTCGGAGCTTAAACATCGTATTGTTGACTATTCAGATTTATCACATTTATTAAACTCTTACTAGGTACCCAACACTGTGCTAGGCTCCAGAAATGCAGAAAAGCTTTACATTGAAACCCCCCCTCAAGGAACTCATGATCTAGCAGTAAGATGTGCATAAACTCAAATGTCAAATTTGATAAATACTCTCCAAGAGCTACTTAGGAGGAGAGAGAAGAGGTTAGACCTAACGCCACTTGTAGGCAGCTTGAGACAGAATAAGGAGGAAATGAAGTCAGAAAAAGCTAAAAAATAATTTGTTTCCTAAAGAATGAAAAAATACCCCCATATTACCATATAGAGAAAGTAAGGTCTTTTGTAGCATCCTAGGCAGAAGGGATAGTATATTGAAAAGCATGTACATACATATGAGGTATACACAGTGTATGTTCCTTGACATACATTCAGATTGATAAGATGATGTTTCAGGATATATAAGAGAAAGAAGGAAGAGATTAGATTAGAGAGAGATGCAAGGGTGAGACCATGAGGATATCATGCCAAATCAGAAGTAAGTCTGTGCCTTATAGGAAATAGGCAATTAGCGAAGAGTTTTTAACAGAGTTGCACTATCAGTTACGAAAATGTGTAGCATTGTTTCATGATTGGGAAACGGAATCACATAATAAACCACACCGTTGTCTTCACCATCTTCAAACCCTGTTAAATGACAGTTAACTTTAACTCAAACACCATTGACTTCACTAGCTGGTGGTTAAAACTGGTCACACTCTGCAATAAGAAACCAAGTCCAGGTATTCTGAATCTGTGCACCACAACTAGGAGGAAAGCTTTATTTTCTAGGAAATTCCCTCTGTTAATTTTCTAGAGAATCCAAATGGCTTTTTAGACATTCTGCTCAAAGTTGGCATGCGAAGGCCATGTCTTTCTACTGCAGTTTCCACTGTTTGGAGGGGTGTGGGAATATCTTGCTTCCTGCTGTTCTGATACTCCCCTGCTCATTCGCCCAGTGTTAGGCCATTTCCCCATTAATACTGCCTCCCTCGGACTGCTGATCCCCCACGCAGTCCCCAGGATGTGTTTGTGATCATTGGCTTCCCTGTACCACCAAACTCTTTTCCATTTCTGTCCACTTTTCATGGAGGGGTACAATAGCAGGTACTTCATATCTTAGGGACAGTTATGTTTGTATGTGATATTTTCTGCCCACAGGGCTGAGCACTGAGGATGGTAGGGCTGGTCAGAGAGCAAGCAGATGCTCATGTAGTGACATAGGTCAGGGATGCAATGTGCCCTCCCCTGACAGCCTCCTTAGTTTATAATGTTGTGTGTGTGTGTGTGTGTGTGTGTGTGTGTGTGTGTGTGTGTGTTTTCTGAGTCATCTGCTTCTCCAGTTGTGGAGGGAAAATAGAACACGGATTATCAGAAATAATGAGTATTGCAGATAAGTTTCATCTTCTTTTCCATCTGGCTCAATCAAAGCAATGAATTTTTCACTATTTTCATAACTTCCTGAAAGTTACGGTATCCAATGATGTCTTACAGTATCCAATGATGCTACCTTAGTCGACATAGTGGCCAACGGAGTTGTGGTCCAGCTGACCATGCCTCCAAATATAACACATCGCAGGCCTAAGATGACTGTTGGTCACGGTGTTTGACGTAGCGTTACTAAGCTTCCACAATGTGTTGGGTGGTGCTTCTGTTGGGCGAGGTGAATGCTGCAGATCTTCCTCTTCTCCAGAGATCACTTAGCTCGGAGAGACCACCAAAGGTGAGAAGAATGCATCTTGTTCCTTCTCTCCATCCTCTGTTTTCTGAAGGCAACTATAGGCAGGTTTTTCGTATGTGTGCATTTGAAATGACATAGAAAATGACATTTTTCACTTGTCAGAATGGGCAGGGTTTATCAATAGTGACTGAAAACAATAGAAGTTTTAAACGTGATAGAGGCCTGCTACTTTTTTGGTCTGCTCTGTCATTTTTGCCTTCCTTTTTGGAGCTGTTTCTACTCCACATGATTCTGGGGCAGAGGTCAGTCACGTAACCTATTATTTGCTAAGCTAAGGATGAGCATTTGATATACACAGGCAATGGTGGGCTGATAACTTACTTTTCCAAACTTTCAAAAGTCTTGATTTGTTGTGTTTGTGTTAGTAGCATCTTCCACTCTCCCACCATGGCTGACTTCAAACTACCAATATGACATCCCCCAAATCTGGTATTGGGGGCGGAAGTGCGTAATTGGCTTCGCCACTTTGTTACAAGCCCACTTCATCACTTCTCTGTCAATAGGCCCATCCTGTATGTTGTATCCCTCTGGACACAGAGACGGAAACCAAACAATCCCGCTAAACACCATTGTGGAGAATTTGTGCAGATGCTGTGGGGAGAGGACCATATGCTTTCCCTTGGCAGGAAAGCTGAGGAATGTGTACACCTGGGGGTGCTGGTCACCACCTTTTCTGCCATATGAAGAGAATGTATGTGAAAATGAGATCTAGAAAAGCCTAAATCTCAGTTTTTCACCTATAAAATGGGGTTAATAGTTATATTTACTTTGTAGAATTTCTGTGAAAGTTAGAATTGAAGCCTTGAAGCCTTTGGTACAGAGCTTCATACATTGTGAATAGCGAGGGAGCGAGTGAGGAAGGAAGGAAGGAAGGAAGGAAGGAAAAAAGTGAATTAGCTAACTACCTCTTTATGCTCTGGGGAGTGCTGAAGAATTTTAAGGGAGAGAGTGATAAGAGCAGGTTTTGTTTCTTTAAGATGCTGTAGGGCTGTTGGCATACCAGGGTCCACAGAAAGTCATCTTTCCTCATGTTTTCTGGCCTCATTTGATTAGGAGGGAAAAAATCCCTCACAACTCCATGGAAAACATTGGTGATTTCAGAGAGAGGCCAGAGGCATCGAAAAGTACTAGCTGAGGCCTGGGACTGGATAATGATATATGTCTTTGCTTGCAAAGACTGTTCTAGCCCTGGAGGAGGAAGATAGGAGCTTGGTAATGGGACTGAAGTAGGACCCTTAGGAATGAGAGTTGGAAAGGCCAGTAGCATTAAATACCAGGTTTAAGTGGGTATGGGAGAACAGGCAAGGGAAACTAGAGAAAATGGGGAAATGAATAAAAGGCCATTAACAGTTAGCAGAGGAGGAAAATGCATTGCAATGTATAACTACCCCACTGTTCCTGTCTACCTCTAACCCTTTTAAGGACAATTTCAAATTCTTGCATACTCTTATTTAGGGTAAATGCAGCCCAGGTTGGGGTGGCTTTGGCCTGAAGCCTGATTTGGAATGGGATGAGCAGGCATGGAACGTTCCAGCCACATTTTGCCACTTTGGCTTGAGTCCTTCGACTGTGGCTGGAGTTCCAACAGTCAGTTGGTGGTTTAGTGCATGGATGAACAAAGGCCATTATTCCTAACAGCTGTATGTCTACATCTATGAATCCCATTGCAAATCGGTGAGATTTTGCTGTAGCAATTGCCAGCTCAGTGACGGCACAGAGGAGAGTGGCACTTGAAGTAGTGGTGTTCAGGCTATGTCTTGGAGGATTCGTGAGCTATTAATACATGTTCTGTGAAAAAGTGCTTCTGTGGTCACATTAGTTTGGAAATACTGACTTAAGCAGAATGAGATCCGTCGATTCAGTACAGGGACTCTCAGATGCTTCCTATGCCATGGTTATTGTTAAGCTTCCAGAGGGAAAATCGAGGCAGAGCATGGGGTAAAGAATTCTGCTCTCAATGTGGTCAATCTAGTGAGAAAGAGAAATAATCCAACTAGAGCAATAGTTTGTGAATGCTCTGTGGTGTGGAGTATTCTACTTATGCCCCGTCACTTTCTTAATGTCCAAACCAAATCACTGACCTTATTTTACTGGAGTTTACCTCTTGTTTGCCTTGTGATATCAGGAAATTAACTAGATACTTAATTAGACTCCTACGTATGCAAACGGGAAGCTCAGTAGTAATTACGCCTGGCCCCCCATTTCAAGATCGATTTAGTCTTAGTGCTCTTGGTTTCAGTTCTGTCTCCTAGATTCAATGTCATTCACAAGACAAAGTCATGATCTATTTTTTTCAAGTCCATGGAATTCCTAGAGTCAGATATTAGATTAGGAAGAAATCTTAGCTCAACCTTTTTTATTAGATATCATTATGTTCAATCCCTTAATTGTATAGCAGAGTTTCACTAAAATAGCAGGCTTATACAGAGCAGTATTGCTCAGCTGCCCTAGTTGTGCACCATGAGAGAGTGAGATGCTTTTCACCAGACTACAGCATGATTAGCATCTTATGAAGCAATCTCTGCAGCCACAGAGAGTAGTCTTGACTTAGCCACAATGGTGTTTAATTTATACCCCCCCTAGAAGAGGTAATGATATATTCTAAGGGGGCTGAGAATAGTGATTACAGTATAATAATGAAAAGTATATAAATCTTTTTATAGGCCTGAAAGGTATATTTGTCAAACACCACGTTCCATTATAAAATACGTGGCTAGGATGAGCATGTTACATTTATCTAGTAACAACTTGTATTATACCTCTAATTTCAAAACTTCACCTTTTCTATTTAGTAAATAACTTAAAACTAATAGAAAAAGAGGGCAGGACCAGAGGAGCTGCTGACTGACATGGAAGGGTTTAGAAAGAGGAAGGAGGCAAAGGAGAAATACTCAGAACACATCTAATAGCACCCTGGTATCAGGATAACAATGCAATACATACAAATGCAGTCGGAGGTTTATACGTATATAGATACTCCTTGGTGAGTCGTCTCACGTGGCTTTCTAAGTTGCAAGAAGAGCAACTGAGATGTTCTAGTTTCTGGGTAACACAAGTGAGGGAAAGGCAGTTTTAATGTATTCTCTGATCCCCCTTGGGAATTAGTTCCCAGAATGCCTAAGATGTGCAGCCACCACCATTACATCACCGTCTTACGCCTGTTTCAGCTTTGCGATATGTCTCCACTTGGCTTGTTGAGGAGCTCAAAACACATTGAAGTGGCCCCCAAGAATAGCAGCTCTGCTCTCTGTCCCACTGTGAGGTTCCCCTTGTCAGGGAAGATTAGGCCTTCCTCACAGAGGGGGTTTCACAGCATTGCAGGGCTGGCTTTCTTCCTTTGCTTGCTTTCCTTCTTTCCCCCACTAGGCTATTATTCCATTGGACACAAGGACTTTATTCCATCCTGAACATTCCTCATCTCTAACGCAGAGCCTGCCCCATAGAAGATACTCAATAAACAATTGTTGAGGGCGTGAGAGTTGTGGCTTCTCTCACCCATCATTTGAGACTCTCAGCTCCAGTCCCTGTAAGCCGTTTTCTCCTGCCTATGAAGGCCCACACTCATTAGTAGCCTCCAAGGACCAAAAGGCTATTTTAGCCAAGATAGATGTTTACACAGCTTCCTCAATGTCCTGGCAAGTGTGGGGGTGGGCACCACAAATATCCATTCTGGATTAAAACCAGGAATTCCTGTTTGTTTAGGTTCCAGTGGTAAATCTTCCTGTACATAGAAATGTATCATGTTGATGTTCCTGACGGGCAGGCTGCCTGGAGCTTCATTGAGTTATCACCGTTTCTACTTGATCTATTGACAACGGAGGGGAAGTAAACAGCTTTACCAACTCTAAATAGCTGGTTTGTGGCCGGGCAAACAGGAAAGATTTCACAAAGCTAAGAGCTGCCACAAGGCTTGGAGTTGTCAGTGAGCTTTTGCAGCTGTCTTCTGGAGGGGAAAAAAAAAAAAGCCTGGATTCTAAAATCGGGGCAGGAAATTAGACCTTGAACCCTATCAGTGTATTTTGGAAATACAGACCCTATCTGTCCTCAGTGCTGCAGAAGCGTGAGAGGGAAGTGGGTTTTAAGTCCAACTCTACTGCGTCGTCATCTGACTTCTCTGATGTCTATTTCCAGAATCATTTACGTATCTCACATAAGGATATAGTGAGAGCAAAGCTGTTTTGATGGAGAGGGAAGCGCAAAGTGCTGACATCAGAGCGAGGAAAACCGGGATTCCGTTCGTGGGTCTACAGAACCCTGCCTGTGAGAACGAACACACTCCTCATCTTCGCTTTGGTTACTTCATCTATAGAGGGGTCACAGTACTGCCAAGAGTTAACCAGAAGTAATGACCTTGATAGTCACAGAGGCAGAGCTCAGACAGTTAACCCTGACTGAGAAAAGCTAGAACCAGAATACACAGAAAGCCGTGTGTCTCTGTGAGTGTGGAAATTGGTAGATGTAGTGAAAATTGGAGAAACACCCTTTAAATGGACTACAGTTAGGGACTCAGAAAGGAGGGGGAAGGAGGGATATAAAGATAATAAAAGTTAAAAGCAAGACAAAAAATTGTTTGGCATGGACCGTAGATAATTGAACTCCTGAACTGAGTGATATGAGTAACTCAAGTCTGTGGTCTATGAAGGTGAAAAAAAAGTAACCATGCAATTAATTATATAACCACAAATCATGATAACTGGTATGAATGGAAAAATAGGCTTCGATTAAGAATAAGGGAAGTAGGGGGATTTGATGTGGACCCTGGCTTGTGGGGTCTGCCATTGTGGATGAGGCATGAGACATTCACAGGAACTATGGAGTCTGGTGGAGGAAAAGGGACAGCATGGCTTTTTTCTCAAGGGGAGCAAAGCCAAGGCCCTTGCCATGACTGACCTTTATCGTTTTTTTTTTGCACATTACATGATGGTCCTCATTTGCTATGCACAGGTTCACTTTAGGTGGTTACCTTTTACAGACAACAAAGGAGCCAATGCCCCTAATCACATCACAGACAAGGATATTTGCAAATGAAAAGGGAAAAGTGGTTGGACAGGTTACACTGGTCCTTGCAAAGTTTAGCATGGATTTTAGGAAGTTACAGTAAGCACTTGCTATCTCAATTCAGGGTGAGCGAGTTTTAGCCAAAGCAAGTCTGACAGCAGTCCAGGCACAGTGCAGGCCTGATTCCCCATGGGAGAACCTATCTGTGGGCGTGGGAGCTGTGCATCTCCGAGTGGGAGCTGGGCCCATGCCATGCAGAAGGGTCTCCTACAGGGGTTCTAACATAGATATATGTTAAAATGAGCCAGGACAAGAATGGAGGAAAGGACATTCCAGACAGTGGTCTGCTCAGAGTCCTTGGTGCTATGAATAGGTTGGTGCCTCCAAGCCACCGAGAGAGCCATGAGGCTGGTGAGTGAGGGCCAGAGGGATTAGAGATGAGCTTGAAGTGGCAGACAGAGGCTAAGTTGTGCAAAGCCTTATGGGCCACATGAAAAGATTGCACTTTAACTTAAGTGCAATGAGAAGCCATTAAGGGTTTTTAATGCAGAGGCAGGTGGATAGCAATTGATGGATTTGGTGGGTAGAGAATATATGTGGCATGTTCAGATTTTTGTTGAATAGGCTAACTGCTGTCAGGGAGCCAAAGTGAATGTAGATAGATCTGTTAAGAGCTTTTTGGAGCAATCCAGATGGGCCATGAGAGTAGTTCGCACGATAGCATGGGCAACGGGAATGCAGAGAAATAATGATCAGAAAGATACTTGGAGGTGTATCAGCAAGTCGTATAAGACTAATATGTCTTTGGCATGGATTATATATGTATTTAAATATTTATTACTCCTTTTTGTTGTAGGATTACACATCCCTTTTTGATTGACACTGGAAATAGCTGTAGTTCTTTTCTGTAGCCAAAGGATGTGAATTAAAGTAGTATGTGTCACTTCTAGGTAGAACTTTTAATAGCCAGAGAATAGAGAATTCTTTGCTACCATCTCTGTTTCTTGTAACATGAGACCAGCAATGCCACAGGTAGAAGCTGCCTCACCAACCTGGGTCTCAGGATGATAGTGATGCGTCACAGAGCCTTAACTGACCAGTTAACTGACCAGTGGCAAAATGAATGAGAAATTAGTCTTCTTGCTTAAATGCACATCAAATGTTTGCTAAGATATACCATAGGGTAGGCTGTGAAACAAAATCTCACTATGTTCAAAGGAATGAAATCATACTAAGAATGTTCTCTTACCACAAAGGTATTAATTTCGAATCAATAATGAAGGATATTCAAAAAGTTCTCAAACATTTGTAAACTAATTCACTATAGAATAATCCATGGATGAAATAAGAAACAATTTAAAAAGTCAAAGAATATTTTGAAGAAATAAAAATGAAAACATAATGTGTCAACATTTATGAGAAGAGACTCAGTGAAATGTAATTTTTAAATGACTATATTGGAATGAAGAAAACATAAAATTCACGATCTATGCTTTCATGTAAAAAAAAAGAACTAGAAAAAGAAGAGCTAATCAGATCTTGGAAGGTAAAGACCTCACATCTTATTCTGGCACAATTTCTCATTTGTCTTTTATGACACTTGATTTAATTGCCATGAATAACTTTCCCAAATTGCGCTTGCATTAGAATCATCTGGGAGGTTTGCTAAAACACAGGTTACTGAGTTTGTCTGACACAGCATGTCTTGGTTGCAGTTAAATTTTTGCTTTTCTCCCAAGCCCCCAGGTAATGCTGATATTGCTGGCCCACAGACAACCTGAGAGCCCCTGAGGTTGATGGTAGCACCATGCTGCAGGGGCCAGGTCTGTTTTATTTACTGCTGATTCCAGTAGGTTATCATAGACACAGGGTGGGTACTCAAGACATAGTATGGATTTGCTGAGTGAATGAATAATTTATTGTATCATAGGAATTCCTCAGAACCATTATTGTCAACGGATCATAATTGTCTATCAATCAGCATATCCTATTTACTTTTTTCCTTGTTAGATATTAACATTGTTTCTAATTATATTCTGTTGCACTGATTGTGATACTTTACTCAGATAGGTTATGATTTTCAAACAGATCCCTTAACCGCAGAAACGAAATTATAATGAGCAAAGGATGAAACACACTTTTTGATTTTATTTTGTTTCATTTCTTGTGATTCTAAGCTGTAAAATCAGCATATTGTCTTCCACTTAAACAAGATAGGAAATAGGACATTCAAAAGGCACTTTTCTCAAGGAAAGGAGAAAAAAAGGAATTAAAACCCTAAGCATACTTTAACTAATTGCAAACAAGATAATGTTGTTAGAGGTTGGATGCACAGGTGTGAAGGTGGAAGGTGAGGCCACCATGTGTATTATCCCAGCTATGGAAACACCTGGTTCTAAACGACTGGGGGGATCCATTGTAACTAATTTCCTGGCATCAACATTGAATTCTTCCAATAAAGGATGCAAAATGAATGTCCTTGAGCTGAGTGTGACTTTTGTAAAAACTAAGTTTTTTTTTTTCATTTTTTAGAGCCACCTTAGATTTAGAGCAAAATTGAGAAGATACAGAGATTTCTCATTTATTCTCAGCCGACAGGTAGAGCCTCCCAAGTTATCGGCATCCCCCACTACAGCCCAGAGTGGTGCCTTTGTCATGGTGGATAAACCGTCATCGACATCACTCAGGTGCGTAGTTTACAGAGAGTAGGGTTCACTCTCTGTGTGGTTCATTCTATGGGTTTGAACAAATGTATAATGATATGTATCCACCATTATAGTATCATGCAAAGTATTTTCATGCCCTAAAATCCCCAGTGCTCCACCTGTCCTTTCTCCCTCCCTCCCCAGCTCTTCTCAATCACTGATCTTTTTTTAATTAAAAAAAATTTAATCTTCGCCCAATGGTATGTTTATTGATTTTAGAGAGAGGAAGCAGGGTGGACAGAGGAACATCAATTGGTTGCTTCCTGTATGTGGCCCGACTAGGGATAGAACTCACAACTTAGGTATGTGCCCTGACTGGGAATCAAACCCACAACCTTTCGGTGTACAAGACGATGCTCTGAGCAACTGAGTCACCCAGCCAGGGCTCAATCACTGAGTGGTCTTTTTACTGTATTGATAGTTTTGCCTTTTTCAGAAAGTCATATAGTTGGAATCCTACCTTATGTAGCCTTTTTGGATTTCTTTCACTTACTAATATACATTTACGGTTCTTCCATGTTTTTGCATAGCTTGATAGCTCCTTTCTTTTTTTAAATTATATTTTATTGATTATGCTATTACAGTTGTCCCATTTCCCCCCCTTCATTACCCTCCACCCTGCACACCCCCTCCCACCCACATTCCCCCCTTTAGTTCATGCCCATGTGTCATAAGTTCTTTAGCTTCTACATTTCCCACACTATTCTTGCCCTCCCCCTGTCTATTTTCTACCTACCATCTATGC
>PVKU01004935.1:0-26185 GCA_004027475.1 Anoura caudifer
TGTTTGTATTTACTCTTTAATTTTAATTTTAATTTTTGATTTTAGAGAGAGGAGGAAAGAATGAGAAAGAGAGGGAGAGAAATATTGATGATTTTTGTTTACTGATTTTTGTTTGTATTTACTCTTTAATTTTAATTTTAATTTTTGATTTTAGAGAGAGGAGGAAAGAATGAGAAAGAGAGGGAGAGAAATATTGATGTGAGAGAGAAACATTAATTGGCACATGAAAACCAGGCATGTGCCCTGACCCAGAATCGAACCTGCAAACTTTCAGTTTGTGAGAAGATACCCAACCAACTGAGCCGCATTGACTGGGCTGTTCATTGGTTTTTAGAGACAGATAGAGAAACATTAATTTGTCGTTCCACTCATTGATGCATTCATTGGTTCCTTCTTGTATATGCCCTGATCAGGGATTGAACCTGCAACCTTTGTATATGTGGTTGACACTGTAACAAACTGAACTACCTGGCCAAAGCTAACTCATCCATTTTTTAAGTTCTTCAGACAGTATCAGGGTGTTTTCACCCTTCTTTCCTCTGTAGCAACATACAGATCATTACCACATTGTATTAGTTTTACAGATTTATATGTATGTCTCTTTTACTAGCTTAGCCATGTTCATGATAGGGAATTTTTGTCTATCCATCTTACGTCACTCACAAAGACACTGTGATCGGCACATGAAACATACCTGGTAAATTTTGTTGATTGAGTAAGTGAATGAGTGAGAAGAAATTTTCCTAACTTGCTTTATAATTTAATTTCAGTTCTTCCTTGTGAAGCATTTGTCCTCTCATGACTAGTGTACCATTTTAATATCTCAGGATCCGCTGCCACTAAAATGAAATAAGCTTTTCACCAAGAAAATTGAAGGGATCAAATAATTTTTGAACCAGTTCATTCCAAACTGTTAGATACTAGGAAATGGAGTTTAACTTCAGTTATATCTACTGTGTTATTTGGAGTTAGCTAAAAAATCAGGGGACTCTAGTAGAAAACTCAAACAATAAAGAATTTTCAGATCTGGAACTCTATTAAAGATGTGGCTTTTTGTTTTGGTCTATCTTACACATATTAAATGATATTCTCTCATTGCTCAAACTGTTAATGTAATGAAGACAATTGCGTTGGTTATACACTGCTTTAAAGTATTGCCACATATAAAAAGGATTCAGAGATATAGAAATGAAAAGCAATTGATGGAAATGCAATTTGCCTCTTGAAATAGTTGTATTTATACCCTGTACATTTTATTTAGAAAAAATATACTATTACACCATAACTATTTAAATAATTTGAAAAGACACAGGAAAGCTGTGATTGAGTAATCATGCATGGCCTTTTCTAAAAAAGCAATTATTTTCATTTATAGTCGGCATGTAATATTATATTTGTTCCATGTGTAAAACATAGAAATTCAGCATTTATATAACTTACAAAGTGATCACCTCAAAATATCTAGTAACTATTTGTCACTGTGCATAGTTATGATGATATTACTTATTCCCTGTGCAATACTTTATATCCCTGTGACTTATTTTATTTTTTTATTTTAAAAGATTTTATTTATTTATTTTTAGAGAGAAGGGAAGGGAGGGAGAAAGAGAGGGAGAGAAACATCAGTGTGTGGTTGCCTTCATGTGTCCCCCACTGTGGACCTGGCCCACAACCCGGGCATGTGCCCTGACTCGGAATCGAACCAGCGACCCTTTGCTTCATAGGCCTGTGCTCAATCCACTGAGCTACACCAGCCAGGGCCCCGTGACTTATTTTATAATTGTAAGTTTATCCTTCATTCACAGTTTTGATTCAATACTAATATTTTATTTAGCCAGACAATAATTTTAGAGCAATATAGTGATAGAAAATTTTACTAATATATCCAGTCATCAACATTTCTCACCAAATACAGACATGGGTAACAGAAAAGTGCTACAGTTCTTACATCGTGAGAGTAAAAGGACTCACAAAAGTGTGAACAAGCTTTCCATTTTGATAGCAGGGAATATTAGATTCGTTAGCAATAACGTAGCTGGCTGTTCAAAATATTGGTTGAATATGATTGTGTCACCGTTTTGAAACGTATTTCCGTCTTTGAGCATAATTCTTTTGTTTTCATTACCAAAGTCTAAACATTGTTTGAATGGCCTTGAAGCGGAGCCAACCGCATCTTCTGGGAGCAGGCCTTTAGAGACTGAAGTGCACCAGGTGCAATGAAGGAGGAGACACTTTGCTAATCCCACTCTCAGCTCCCTATGTCCAAGGGCAACCAGATAAAACATGTGTGGCCTTCCATCTCTATTTTTCAGGATGAACCATGATTGAAACATTCATATATAATACATTCTTTAGAAGAGATCTTGCTAATAACACGGTTTCAAAAGATGGATGTTCAGAATTAAAATGACTTTGACCTTCAACTCCTTCCTAACTTCACAATGCCTTTGAAAAGAAGCATTTGAAATTTCAATAAAAACTATATTGAACATATAACTAGTGTAGATGGAGTATTTTTATTACAATGACGATCTTGTATAGAAATGATTCATGTTTAATACCTGCAGTTACTGTTTATTTAAATAAAAACAAAGGTGTCAGGAACAGGGTAGGCAGCCAGCCAAACCTGAAGGATGCGATGAAGCATCATTCCAGCAGGGGGCGGGGCAGAGCTGGAACCTGTGGAGAAATGAGACAGGTAGGGCAAGTCCGGCAAAGGAGACAGCCATCAGAAAGGGCCAGACTCCTGTGGAATAAAGATTTGAAGCAAATTCCAGGTTTATAATAGTCAACGATGAATCAGAATATAAAATGAAGTAAAAGGTTAATGTGTATCCAGAATAAAAGAAACTTATCATGCTTTCTTCCATATAGTCAACATTTTAAATAGCTTTTTATTATGAATAAAATATTTAAAAAGTTTATGTGAAATAATAATCTTTGTTATCAAACACATTTTCTTAGACTTAGAAAATATAACTGTACTATGGCTAGTGTTTCTCAAGCGTGTACCTCAAGCAACAGAGAGCTATTTACCTACCAACTATGACCAACCACGTTTTGAAGGTCAAGATAACTATTCAGTGTGAAAAGTGGTACAGATTATTAACTACTAATTTTAGCTGTAAACAAAGCGGTCAGTTTTTTACTGCTATTTTGATAGTTCACTTGTCTACACAAGTTTGAAGCAGGTCAGTCTGGGTGGCTGCCTGGATGGTAACCCTCATGAATCAAGATTGAAAACTGCATTGCCTTGATTGAAGAAATGGCCCAGAGGTTTCCCTGGGAATTGGATGTTACGCTTTTAATCAGATAGAGCAGCCACCTTGGTAATAGCTTGTAGGGAACTGCTTCACGTGGCGTGGAATTGTAGCTCAGCCTCCACGTGGAAAACCGGTGGGGAGCCAGTGGCACACAGGACCACGCCCACAGAAAGGTTTTCCTGTGGGGAATCCAGCCTGCACTGTACCTAGACTGCTCTGAGACTTGCTTCTGCTAAAACTCCCTCACCCTGAATTGAGGCAGCAAGTGCTTACTGTAACTTCTTAAAATCTGAGCTAACCCTTCCAAGTATGGAGTGTGACCTGTTCAACCACTTTTCCCCTTGATCTGCAACATCCTTCTCTTTGAAGTAATTAACAACATTCTTTCCTTTGTTATCTGTAAAAGGCAGTCCCCTGCAGTGAACCTGTGCATGGTAAATGAGGACCACCCTCCATGTAATGTACCCAGGGAAGCCATAAAAGCCTGGCCAGGCAGGGGCCAGGGGCCCTCTTGCCCTCTCTCACCCTCTATCTCTCTCAGAGAGTGGCCATGCCTTCCCTTTTTCTCCACAGGGCTTCTGTTGTCCATGCATATTTGTTCACGAGCAGCCACAACATACATGGATCCTGTTGCCCAGGATCCGCCACAGTAGCTGAGTAAATCTGAAATAGCAGGAACTCTATGGGCTTGATAGTGGCTTGTAAGTGTTGCTGGGCAAGAAAGCTTTGCAATGTAGGTCAGAATTATACCTGTGCTAATATGACTCTCTCCAAAATTTGAGTTGGAGATATGAGAGAGAAAGAGGGATGTTCAGCCATGGTGGAGATAGCACTGGGTAGGAACAGAAGTCAGTTCTGAGAATGAGCCTGCAATCCAGCTGCAACTAAGCAGATGTTGATGATGGGCTGAGAATACATTCTAGACCTTGGATCTTTTTTTAATCCTTACTCAGAGATGTATTTATTAATTTGAGAGAGAGAAGAGAGGTTGGGGAACAGAGAGAGAGAGGGAGAGAGACAGACAGACAGGCAGGCAGGCAGACATTGTTGGGTTGCCTCCCATATATACCTTGATTGGGATTGAACCTGCAACCTGGATATGTGCGCTGCCTGGGATGGAACCCGCAACCGTTTTGTGTACTGATGATACTACAACTAACCCGGCCAGAGCCAGTCCTTTGATCTCTTAAAAAAAATAATTTGTGAAATAAGCCAGGTGGTGAAAGACAAATACCACATGATCTTACCTATAAATGGAACCTAATCCACAAAACAAACAAGCAAGCAAATTGCAACCAGAGACATTGAAATTCACCACAAACTGACAGTAACCAGAGAGGAGTATGGAGAAGAACAATAGGGGATTACAGAGGAAGGGTCATCAAGGAACATGCATAAAGGACACAGGGACAAAGCCAAAGGGGGTGGGAGGTGGGGATGGGTGGGCCAGGGGGGCATAGTGGGGTGAAAATGGAGACAACTGTACTTGAACAACAATAAAAAAAGTTTGTTTAGTCTTTTAGCGGCAATGCCATCTTCTTGTCTTCATAACATCCTTAAAATTTCTATTGCCAACAAAACCCTGTCAGCGGATTATTAGAGTGAGTATTTTTTTCCATAACATTTATTCTTACCTTTCTTAAATCTCATTACTCTTTTTAGGACCCATTTTTAATACTTTAGAACCTGCAATTTTTTTCGCTAATGTTGCATAATCTTGTAGAAACTCTGTCCTCCAGGCTGCATAGTGAATAGCAGCCACTCAAAAATTTTCAGTGATTAAACTACTAAACAATTACAAGATATTATGAAAATCTAATGATTTTCCAGTTTATAAAACTTTCATTTTTTACATACACTATTTGCTTTTCTCTTCACATCTCTGTGATCAAGTATAGAGACTGCTAATTCTTCAACCATGGCCCGAAAAATTAAAGTATTACAAAGAAAATATACCCCTCCAAGGAAATCAAAAGGGAGTTTGTGACTCCAAATCCAATTCCCATGTTTGTTCTCATATGCCATTTAAATTTATGTATGTAAATTTTAACAAAGAAAGATTTTAATTAATAAACTTCTCCTCCTTTTCTTATTCTCTCTTGTCTATTCTCTCTTGTCAAAGTTTTACTTTCTTACCAGTCCTCTACAGAACAAAGACTAAACGGCACTGAAGCTTATGTGAGGATTTCAAAGAAACTTACTATGTGTGTAAGGTTTAAAAATGGTCCATATCAGCTCACTTTCAGGTATCTGAAGGCACAGGAAAAATGGAGGGATCCCCTGATCATTAAACAAGGAGTACAGAGCAACCCGAAATAGAAAATCATCAAGTTTTGAAATATACATATGTATATGTAATCTCCACAAGATTAGATTGAAGAAGACTCCATAACAGTTGGGAGAACAAATTTCTTCAGACCTGTAGAAGAATCTTATAGCTTGCATTAGCTACAAAATTTTGCCTGCCCTCTGTTGTGGACGGAATGTTTGTGTCACCCCAAATTTATATTTTGAAATTCTGATTTCTCATGTGCTGATATTAGGAGGTTGGGCCTCTGGTGATTATCAAGGTCACAAGGGTGAACCCCTCATGAACGGGATTCGTGTCCTCATAGAAACGACAGAGGCTCTCTTTCACCCCCTCCCCCCTTCGTAGGAAGACATGGCCATTTGTGAGCCCGGAAGAGAGCCCTCATCTGACATGGGATCTGCCAGGACTTTGGCCTCAAGTGCCCCAACATGTAGAACTTTGAGAAATAAATGTTTGTTTTTAAGCCACCAAATCTATGGATGATTCATTATATATGCCCAAGCTGAGATCATCTGAACTCTTTTACTAACAGTTCTTGCTTTTAGAAAAATAGAAATGCTAAGACATAAGAATGATGAAAGAAACCATATAGAAGCCGTGCTTCCCCAAGAAAAGGCATAAGGGCTTTCCCCACTTAGATATCATAATTTTTTTTCCATCTGCCCCTTCCAAGACATCTAAATATTTTGCCTAATTAGCAAATGCAAGATTCACTTTCGCAGTCAATTACTCCTCTTTCCACACATACTTCCGTGTTGGTAGTTGTCCAAGAGACCCATTTACATATAAATTCTGTTAAAAAAAAAAACAAAAACAAAAAAAAGCCTGCAAGACCGCAAGCACTGGGGCAGAACTTTTCAGAACTGATAAAATGCCATCAAAGAACTGAGGTATTTATGGTACGGTATTTACACTAAAGATAAGGTGAGACAAACAAATTTTGAGGCTGCTGAAGTTTCCACATGGAGACTTTTCTTGGGAGAATTACCCTTGCATCCTGCGTTCCATTTTCCCCTGAAGCCTGGATCAATCCAGTAAATGAATAACGACCTTTGTTTATTTAGTGGTTTGATTTCTAAAGCTGTCACTATAGGGTTGTGGAATAATTTTATTTTACATGCACATTCCTATTTTTAAACCTGAAACTTTGGAATTCTAGATTTGTATTGAACGAAAATCTTCCCAGAGGGCTCAAGGTGAGGTGGAAGAAAATTGATGCGTATAATGTTGTGATCCCTGAGTGGGAATCTGTATTGCCTTCCTGTGGGACCCATCGAAAGTTACTGGATTGCATTTTACATGCCTTAGAGTTCTTTGGTGAACTTTAGGTAACACAGACGAATGATTGTTGAATTTGTTTTACGTATTTCAGCTAAATAGTGTCTTCATGGGCTTTGATTACATTCTCAACAGATCACCAGGTGTGCATGGCAAGATGAAATATCTCACTTACTGTTTTTTTCTCCAATGCACCTTTTTATTTTAATTGTTCAAGTACATTTTTCTGTCTTTTACTCCCAACCCAGCCCACCTCCCAGCCCTCCCCACCTCCCTCCCATTTCCATCCCCCTAGTTTCTATCCATGTGTCCTTCATCCTTTTTCCTGTAAACCCTTCCCTTTCCCCCTGAAATTCCCTCCCCTCTCCACTCTGGTCACTGTCAGCCTGTTCTCAATTTCAGTGTCTTTGGTTATATTTTGCTTGTTTCTTTGTTTTGTTGATTAGGTTCCTGTTAAAGGTGAGATCATATGGTATATCTCACTTGTTTTTGCATAAAGCCAAAATATTACTTTGTATTAAAGGATAATTAAGTGGAGCAAAAGAACGTCTCTCTATGAAAGAAAACTGTGTTTCAAACTTCCTGTCATTTTAGCTGTCGTCCTATTGGTGTGCTCCCTCAGCATATATGAGATTTCTGGAGTAGCTACCAGGGAAGAAATAGCAGTGTTAGCAAATTGTAAATCCACTAGAGGAAAGAAACCAGATTTCATCTTCTGTTGTGTTATAAAAATTCCTCCACGATGTTATATAAAATGCAAATCGAACCAAGTTCAGTTCACCAAATGCATCTATTCAAAACTATAGTTTTTAATAAAAAGTAGATCAATAGAATAAGAAAACAATAGAATAAAAAAAATAAAAACAAGAAGTACATTGAAGAGGCAAATGGTAATGAAAACAACTTCATCCATATCTTCTCATGACTAATTCGCTACTTTTGGTAACTACTAGTTAAATACTGCATTGTACTGATTTTGAAACAGTGCCCAAGTGAGTGCCTCTGGGAGAGAGGGCTGACTAGCCTTTACGAAGTTTCCAATGTTGGCATCTCATTGAAGTAACTGACACCCAGGGCCTGGGTCATTCTCTAAGGCACAGAAACATTATTTACCAACATATCGAGAGTAAAACCTCATCTTAGAGATAAGGTCATGTTAATTTAAGGTCCTGAGATTCTTGTAAATGAGTTACTGAAGTTTCAATTTATTCTAATCAATCTGTGTAAGACTGAGACATATGGAACCCATACCCCAAATAGTTTCAAAATCATATTTTCAGAGTTCTAAGGGGTTTTATTTTTAATGAAATGAAATCCACATATTATCCAGTTTGGGTGGACATGGGACTTTATTAACCATTGTTTTACCATAACATGCAATAAATTTCCTGATATCACAAATAGACTTAATCGGGTTCCCCCTATAATTTAGTACCTATGGAGATGCAGAATTCTACTTTTCAGAGGACTGCAAACTATTCTCTCTCCTACGCTCATAATTAATTAAGTAACTGATGACTACCTTTCTCTCAACAAGTGGGATAACTAAAATATTCCTATTAAGATATTTCATCTGTTAGGCAATGAAAGAATCCTGTCTGAACACTAAGGACAACTGTATTTTTTAACATTATCACGTGTGATTTTTCCACTGGAAATGGTGCAAATTGGCATTTTCAAAATTATGTAACATATCATGCTCAAAAATCTTAACCAGATTTCCTAAGATGATTAGACATAAAGCTAATTTTCAGTATGAGAAAAGAAACTTATAAATATTCATGGGATTAGAAAATTCTAAGTCTATCTCAGTAGGGAACTGATTCTGGAGGATGAAATGAATCTATTCCATTGATCTATTTCTCTGTTTTGTTTTTGGTCTAGTCCTCATCTTCCAAGACCGTATTCAGAGTATTCTTGCTAACCTCATCTTTCAAGGTAACCCCAAATATCACTGTCTGGGAAATTAGGGATTTGGGACGTTGCTCACAGTCTTCGTCTGCAGCACATTTTTAAACCTTTTTAGTCTTTATATTATGGGGTTTATTGATCCAATTGAATGTTTTCATTGAGTTTATTTACTTCTGCCTACTTTCTACGGTAAGTACTTTGTTATTTTTTGTGTTAATCCCCATTTCCCCAACTTCCTGGCAATTACTTTTCCTCTAGCCCTTTACTCTTATTTTCTTCACTGTATGAAGTCTATAGTGTCTGGCAAAAATAACACTTGCTTCAGTGTGGTTGGTAAGGTAACAATATGGGTGTAATAATACTTTCAATTTGAACATTTCACCTAAAATGCCATATGGTGTGATTGAGTGTGACCTAATGACATGCTTATGATTTTCTAACAAAAGATTTTATAATAAAAATGGGGCATTATTTGTGCCAGACCCTGTGTATTTTTCTACATATCTACTATTGCTAGGGGTAGAAATGACTGAATTTTTTAGCATAACCACCGGGACTAGAGCATTTTCATCCTTTCTATGTCAAGAAATGGATACAAAATATTATTTTTATTATTACCGTTGTTATGTTAATGTTTCAGGACTGAAGGTATTAGAAGTAAAACCTACATATCCAGTGTGGAAGTAGCCCTAAGGTGGAGGTGACTTTTCTGCTATAGTGTCAGAAATATTACCACCAAAGTTTGCTTCAAATTATTTCCAGAAACTTCATCACATCAAAGTTCTCAACTTGACTTGAAGACTATATGAATAGATTCCCCATCGTTCCCATATTTCTCCTTTCAGCCCAAAAGATGCCTGTGCAGAATCCAATAACATGCATTTTTATGCTTCATTAATATTGATATTATAAGTGAAAAATTTTACCCTTTGCAACAGTATGGATGGACCTGGAAAACATTATGTTGAGTGAAATAAGCGAGTCAGAGAGGGGGAAATAACATATGATTTCACTCATATGTGGAATCTAATAAAAATACTGAACTAACAAGCAAAATACAGGCAGACTCATAAATAGAGAACAGGCTGACAGATCTGGGTGGGGTAGTTGGGGATAGAGGGATAGAACAAAATAGGCTAAGAACTCATGGAACAACTGAAAGGAAAGTGTGCCGATCCCCGGGGTGGGGGTGGGGAAGGGTGGCTTTAGGTGGAAGAGGATAGGAGGGACTAAATGGTAATGCAAAAATTACAGTAAAAATAAACTATTAAAAGAGCAAGATAAATTAATAATTTGAGGTGAAATACCAAAAAGTCCTTAATTATTACCTGTTGAACATTTTATGCAAAACATATATATCTAGGAAATAACACTATGAACATGAAATGAATCGGCATACCATTTAACTTGTCTTATTGTATAATTTGTTTAACCTGTATTTCAGAAAAATTCAAATCGTTCGTTGACTATAAATCCAAAATTCAATGAAAAATTCTTCAACAAAAGCTCTCATTTAAACATTCAGAGCAAAAGGTATACAAATACAGGCTTGTGTTGCTGGGTAGACTTGCGGAGTCTTGGAGGCCTCAGCTCAGGACACAGTCTGTGGAGCTCCATGACCCAATCACGTTTTCAGCTCATTCTTGTATCCCACTGCAGAAAAGATCAAAGAGAAAAGTGGAGGTTAAAGTACTTGAGGAGTCTAAAATTAGAAGATTACCTATGTAGCTCTAAAGGTCCTGACAAAATATAGTTGTAGCACCCAACGATTTTTATAGAAAGCCATTTAAAAAGGGACTATTTAACAGTGACTATAGGCTCAACGGAAACAAGGCTTGGGGAAACACTCAGTAACAGCCTAGATGAAGCCCTGGGAATGTATGTAGGTTATTAAATATATCCAATGTGTCAAACTCACAGAAATAACTTAGTGCCCAGGGAAAAATTATAGAGATCACCAGGCACAAATCTCCTTCATGGAGGATACCGACCTCTATTCAATATATCATGCCAAGTGCACTGTGACCTGGGATTCTCATGTTTCCTGACCAATTAGCAGCAACATTTGTCAAACTTGGTCCCACATTCTCTCTCTTAAAACTCTCACTTGGCACACAAGTTCTCCTCTCTCAGTTTTGCTTTTCCCTCGCACCCCTCTGCTCCTCTTCCTCTTCCTCTTCCTGCCTCCATGCCACTCTCCTTAGTCCTCTCCCCTCCCTCTTCCTCCCCTCCCTTCCTTTTCTCCTCCATTGTCTTCCTTTTCCATTTGTTTCCCCCATAATACTGATAGCTCCTGTCTAGTTTCCTCTGAGGACGTTTCTTTATATTTCGATCTCTACATGTTTGAAAACTATAGGGATTAATATAAAAATCCCATTTCTTTGGATGCTTGGCAGATTAATCTCAATGTACCTGTCTTGCAGCCTGTCAAGGCGTGGCAGTTTCCTGGATTCAGGCAGATGGAAGAAATGGGTGGAGGCCTGGGGATGCCTGACAAGCTTTTATTGGGGGGGGGGGGAGGAGGGTAATCCACGCGGGCTGGGAGCCCTGAGCACTTTATAGGCTAAACGAAGACAAAGCTGGCAGGAAACCAGTATATGTTACTGGTTACAGTGAGATTCCGCGCATGCAAGCCCCACTCAGTGCCATGGCAACCATTTATCAGTCCCGGTCCCAAGGCTATGAGAACACTGCTTATCAGGCCCGTTCTCAAGGTTGTGGGAAACTGCCTCCCTTAGTTGCCCAGACACCTGGGTGAGGAAGCCAGACTTCCTCCGTTTACCCTAGAGTACCCAAAAATGAACATCTGATGTTTACCAGCACCAAACCTGCTCCACTTTCGGTGTTTCCAGCTTCGGTAAAATAGAGATTACGTCTTGCTTCAACTAAAATACTTCAAGTCATCAGTGACTATTCTCACTGTCTGACACTTCACCTCAGTCTTTTTGTTCTGTCCCTGATATTAAATGATATGTGGATGAAATTCTTTAGCCTCAGTAATACGGATTTTCATCTTTCCAGGCAATAACAACATTTTCCTTGCTCCTCACTGATCAAATACTAAATAAACATTTTTTTCTCTGGGTTTTCAATATGATAGTATGTTGGTATTAATCAAAATAATGCATACTGCTGCAATAAATGTCATACAATCAGTTACTCAATATCACTAAAGTTGTTTCTTGCAGTTCAAGTGTGATCAAGGTGGTAGGTTCTCCTGAAATATGGAACTATGCCATTGTAACCGATAGCCCCAAGTGCACTGAAGAAGGAAAGAGTGAAACGGAAAAGCCGCTCAGCTCCTCTTATGTGGTTCCTACTTATTGGCTGGAACTAATCACACAGTCCCCACGCACCTGCAGACTTGGCACCTGCAGACTTGGGATGCGCAGCCAGCGGGTGGACATCTGTAAGGATTAACAATCCAGCCATACTTACTGTTAACCTTTTACTCAATTCCTCCCAAGTACAAACATTTTTATTTCTTCACTTTAAATTCATATAATATTGAACAATCAACTCAGACTTATTTTTTATGACTACTGAAAGTAGATAGCTGATTCAATTAGTCCCTTAATGCCTGTTGTTTTCAAAATTGCATTACTTGTATGAACACACAATTATGTTTTCGAAGCCTATAAATTGTTACCTAAAATATTTCATCAAGCATTTATATTATTGCAAAGATATAGTACCTGATAATATTCATATTGACTTTTTCAATAATACTGCACTCCATATACAATAATGGATTCATAATACAATTTATTAAAAATTAAATCTTCATCAATACTCAAAAGCCTTATTTCTCTTTAAATGTTATTTTAATTTCACTGCATAGAAATTCACACTAATTTAATGTAGGTTTATGATGATAAATTATTAATTTGCCTACTCATAACATTTCTATGCAACAAAATAAGTAGAGATGGAAATTTATTTATTAATTTTTTAAATTTGTCATGCTAATATATAACTTTAATTTTTTAAGGAATTTCTTCTGGACTGAGTTATTATTAATATTAAAGTTAAAAAGTATTTGGCCCTGGCTGGTGTAGCTCAGTGGCTTGAGCGTGGGCCTGCAAACCAAAGGATCGTGTTTCGATTCCCAGTCAGGGCACATTCCTGGGTTGCAGGCCAGTTCCCAGCAGGGGACGCACGAGAGGCAACCACACATTGATATTTCTCTCCCTCTCTCCTTCCCCTTCCCTCTAAAGATAAAATAAATAAAATCTTTTAAAAAAATATTTGAACCAAACATGATAGACTACAACAAAGTCAGTATTGAATATAAATGTTATATAATTGTATCTCTGCAGAGATTGTTTATAAATCTATTGCTAGAATAAAAGATTCATTGCAATTGTTTTTTGTTTTTGTTATGTACCAATAGTTGGATCATTTATTTATGTGTATCAATAAACAAACTGAAGAATTTCAGCGATAGCAGTGGCACTCAATGTTTTGAATGCGTTCCAATTCATGTCCTCCTCCCTCACCGGACAATATCAACAAGTAGTAGTAGTAAGTTAAATTTATGATTTTTGATGATAAGCTGAGAAAAAATGAACTTTTTACTTTTTTATCCTTGAAAAAAATCTAAAACCATTCTGATTTTCAAAAATATTACTCATTCAGAGTTTTTTATTGCTGTTTAACTGAAAAACATATCAAAAATATTTTACCAGCACTTTTAAGTGATAATGTATTATACATATTTAACTTAATATAATCAGAAAGTGCAAAAAAAAATTTAAAAACAGTTTTTAATGTATTTTATTCATTATGCTATTACAGTGGTCCCATTATTTATTCCCCTCTGCCTTCCACCACCAGACTTTCCCACTTTAGTTCATGTCCGTGGGATATACATACAAGTTGTTTTGCTTCTGCATTGCCTATACTATTTTTAACCTCCCCCTGTCAATTTTGTACCTACAGTTCATACTTCTTATTCCCTGTACCCTTTCCCCCAATCTCCCCACTACCCCTCCCTGCTGATAACCCTCCATGTGATCTCCATTTCTGTGATTCTGTTCCTGTTCTAGTTGTTCGCTTAGTTTGTTTTTTTTTTTTTCGTTATTTTTTTTTTTAGGGTTAGTTGTTGATAGTTGTGAGTTTATTGTCATTTTACTGTTCATATTTTTGATCACCTTCTTTTTCTTAGGTAAGTTTCTTTAACATTTCAAATCACAAGGGCTTGGTGATGATGAACTCCTTTCACTTGACCTTATCTGGGAAACACTTTATCTGCTTTTTCATAAATAATAGCTTTGCTAGATAGAGTAAACTTGGGTGTAAGTCCTTGCCTTTTATGATTTTGAACACTTCTTTCCAGCCCCTTGTTTTCTGCATGGTTTCTTTTGAGAAATCAGCTGATAGTCTAATGGGAACTCCTTTGTAGGCACCTGTCTCCTTTTCTCTTGCTGCTTTTAAGGTTATCTTCTTATTTTTAATTTTGTGTAATGTAATTATGATCTGTGATGGTGTGTGCTTGCTTGGGTGCAACTTCTTTGGGACTCTGAGCTTTCTTGAGTTCCTGGAGTCTATTTCCTTTGCCAAATTAGAGAAGTTCTCCTTCATTATGTTTTCAGATAAGTTTTCAATTTCTTGCTCTTCCGCTTCTCCTTCTGACACCCCAATGATTTGGGTGTTGGAAGATTTAAAGCTATCCCAGGGGTTCCTAAACCTCTCCTCATTTTTTTGAATTCTTGTTTCTTCATGCTGTTCTAGTTGAGTGTTCATTTCTTCCTTCTGGTCCAAATCATTGATTTGAGTCCTACTTTCCTTCACTACACTGTCGGTTCCCTGTATATTTGTCTTTATTTCACTTTGCGTATCCCTCACGTTTTCCCCAATTTTGAGACCATACTCAACCATTTCTGTGAGCATACTGATTACCAGTGTTTTGAACTCTGCTTCTAAGAAGTAAAACATAACCAGAGACATTGAAATTAAGAACAAACTGACAGTAAGCAGAGGGGAGGTGAAAGGGGATATTGGGGGGATTAGGAAGAAAAGTTTTCACGGAATATGTATAACAGACACATTTTTCTGGAATTCTGATTCTGATTTTTCATTGTTGTTGTTAAAAATACCTTTCATTTCTGATTTTGACTTTGAATTCTGCAGTTTTGCCAAATTCGCTTATTTGGTGGAGTAGTTTTTTTGGTGCAGTTTATAGGATTTTCTATGTATATTATCATATCATTGGAAAACAGTGACAGTTGTACTTCCTCCTTTCCAATTTGGATGCCTGTCATTTTTCTTTCTTGTGTTATCACTGTGGCTAGTACTGCCCATACTATACTGAACAGAAGTGGTGAAAGCGGACATCCTTGTCTTGTTCCATATCTTAGTGGGAAAGCTTTTAGATTTTGCCTGTTGATGTGATGTTGGCTTAAAGTTTCTCATATATGACCTTTATGATGTTGAGGAATGCTCCCTCTACTCCCACTCTGCTGAGATTATTTTTAATCATAAATGGGTGCTGTACCTTATCAAATGCTTTTTCCATATCTATTGATCTGATGTTGTGATTTTTGTTTTTCCTTTTGTTTATGTGCTATATAATGTTTAGTGATTTTTGATTGTTGTATCATCCTTGCATCCCTTGGGTAAATTCCACTTGATCATGGCATATGATCTTTTTAATGTGTTGCTGGATGTGGTTTGCCAATATTTTGTTGAGGATTTTAGCATCTATGTGATATTGGCCTGTCTTGTTCATCAACGATATTGGCCTATTGTTGTCTTTCTTTGTTGTTTGTTTATCTGGCTTTGGAATGAGGATGATGCTGGCTTTGTAAAAACAGTTTGGGAGTCTTCTGTCTTCTTGGATTTTTTAGAATAGTCTGAGAAAGATAGGAGTTAGCTCTTCCCTAAATGTTTTGTAAAATTTTCCTGTGAAACCATCCAGTCCTGGGCTTTGATGTGCTGGGAGTTTTTTGACTACTGCTTTAGTTTCATGAGCTGTTATTGATCTTTTCAAGCTTTCTGCTTCTCTTCATTCAGTTTTGGGAGATTACATTTTGCTAGAAATTTGTCCATTTCACCCTGGTTTTCAAATTTCTTGGCATATTTTTGTTTGTAGTAATTTCTTACAATTCTTTGTATTTCTGTGGTATCAGTTTTAATCTCTCCTCTTTCACTTCTGAATGTGTTTATTTAGGTCCTCTCTCTTTTTTTTCTTATTAAGTCTGCTTAAAGGCTTCTCAATTCTGTTTATCTTTTCAAAGAACCACTTCCTGGATTTATTGATATTTTGTTTTTTTGTTTCAGGCTCTATGTTGTCTTATTCTGTTCTGATCTTGGTTATTTCCTTCCTTCTTCTCTCTCTGAGCTTTGTTGAACAATAAATTTAAAAATTAATTAATTAATTAAAATAATGAAATAAACATTACTTGTACTTATAATATTTTGGGTATTATTTTCACCCAATAACTTCCATAGCTTGTAAAGACTTTACATTCTGCTTGGGGAACCCATGGGTTTTTTATTCTCCTTCAGAATCACACAGAAACCCAAGATTTTAGCTGAATAGACATTCCAGTATCACCTCTGTACTGTCCAATGAGTTTTCTTCAGAATCAGCTCTCTTTGACAGCATATTTGGAAGCACCTGGGATGAGTAAGTATCTCTTCTGATGATATTGAAACATTCATTTATTTGTTTTTTCGGAGGGTTTGAATGAGTGCTTATAATGTTTTAGACAATTATGCAATGTTTACTATTAACTGGATATAACTTCAAGCCATTAATTGTGAGATAGAATTCAGGGATATTATGGTAAAAATTCTTGGGGGCTAAATCCTTGTAATTGAAGCTGTCAACTATCTAATAAGCTACTGACCACTACAGATATTACAGTGGAGAAAATATAGATTGCATGATTTTTGTTGCCTATAATAACTAGGTATATAAAAGATATCAACTTCAAGAGCATCTCAGCAGTTAGAAAGATGATGTCATTTGAAATTCACATTTTGTTTGGAGTCTAACTAAAGCTTGAAATTAAATAAAAATTTCAAGATTTATTCCTCATGAAGGGAAAAATTTCTACAAATAACTTATGAATGGAAATAGTCAAGGTTCGTGTGGCTCTATTATTAAAATCTTTGGCAGGGTTTCTAAGCCAATTTCAATTCATGCTGTTACACTTATGAACTTGACTTCTATAGACCTATGCTTCAGATTTAGAAACAGCACCCTAAATTTGATGTTCTGGAATCACTTGGAATAGCAATTAGCAACTCCCCTACTCTTCAACCAGTAAAATAAGCTAAGGGAGCAATAATATTTCAAGAGAGCTTGTCAGGTATAGGGCAACATCAAATCATTTGTATTAAATTATAAAAAAGATGTCACTTCATGATATAAAATTAAATTCTTGTGTGTGGCAATATTTTTCTCATTACTGAAAGACTGGAATATTTTTGAAATGTCAATAATATCTATAATTGGACAGTAAACAGAGAGGTGGCGGGAGGGAGTAAAAGGGAGGAAGGGGGCAAGTGTTTTCAAGAACAACTATAAAGGATGCATGGACAAAACCAAAGGGGGCATGGAAGCAGGGGAGGGAGGCGGGGATGGCTGGAGTGGGGGGTGGAGTGCTGAGGGGTAAATGCAGACAACTGTACTTGAACCACAATAAAATAATTTAAAAAATAAATAAAAAATGAAAATCATAAATATTGTCAGTGCCAAAAAGTACACATTGAATATAACTATACTTGTCCAAACATCCACGTTCTTGCTGATTGAAACATATGAGCATATAATTATGTAATGGCTTTGGCTTTGGATTTTTTTCTATACTAAGTAATCTGATTTATAATAAATTTTCAAATGTGTTAGTGTCTTAGTGTTTTCTGGTGTGGATCATTCAATGATTATGTTACATTTTTAATTACATAATTTTTCACATTTATTCATACGTATGTTTCTATGTAGTAAACACTCTGAGGATTTTAAGGTGTGTATTTATCTATGTGTCTGGTTTTCTGCCAATATCATTCTGTTAGGGTTACTACAGATTTGTAATATAACTTGCAATCAGAAAGGTAATGCTGTCAGCTTTGTTCTTTTTTTCCTCAAGACTGCATTGGTTATTTGGGGCTTTTTTCGTTCCAAAAATCCCTTCAGATGTAATTAATGTGGAAAGATCATTGTCCATTGTTCCTAGGAGTTAGCTTCTAGATCCTTGGAATTTCCTGAGTTACAGGAGTGTCTTTTTTACTCATTATGGTTTATGGCAGCAAAGTGACTCACTGCGAGTCCCAGGATAGTTTATTCCAACACTATGGCTCAGGATGGGGGCTGGTCAGGGCAGAAAGACCAATCTTGTGATTGGAGCGTTGGGGCTTTGAGTCGTGTGATCACTTGGTCACTCAGCTTGATCACTGAGAAGAGATGAAGAGGCTGGAGATCAAATTCAAAGGTGTGGACAATGATTCCGTTAAGCATTCCTATATAATCAAATTCCAATCCAGTCCAAACTCTGAACGCTGAAGCTTGGTGAGCTTCTCTGCTTGGCAGTCTTTGCATATCATCAGCCACTGACGTGCCATGATGGCCACACATTCTGAGTCCACAGAACGAGGAGCCCCTTTGGGGTCCCCCTTTTAGACCTCATCTGATGCGCTTATTCTTCTGACTGGTTCTAATTTTGATCCTTTTCTACAGTAACACTGTAATTATAAGCTGAGTGCTTTCCCACGTTGTGTCAGTCATCCTCGCAAATGAACAACCTGAGCAGGTAATGGAGAACCACCAATTAGGAGCCAGTTAGTTCAGAACTGAGGATGGTACTAGAAAGCGCAGATGGTAGCTGGTGTCTAAAGGGAGGGCAGTTCTCCTGTAGATACTGTCCCCTTGAACTATAAAGCTTGGCCAGATTCAGGGTAGTTGGTGTCGGAAGTCATTGCAGGTATTTTTAAAAACAAAATACATAAAAGGCATTCTTTCATCAAGTAAACATTTTGCAATTGCTTAATTTTTTTCTGACCCGTGTCACCAAATATTCAAGGTGAAAACAAAGTTTTCAGTTGTTAGTATGGAAAAAAACTTGAAGGTTTTGATTATTGCAATAGCTTTATCAATGCAAAACAATGTCACTCACAGCTATAAACCTACTTTTGCCCACCGCTTTATGTATTGTCAATATAGAATCAGCCATTAATCATTAGTACATGAGCATTTATTGATTTCTTTCTTAATGGCTTATACAAAGTTTTCAGACAAATAAAATTAGAGTGTTTGCACTTATCTTTTAAGTGAAAGGCAATCATCATGCATTCTGAGACAAGGAAACTCACTATTATTACATGATTCTGCTAGATAGTTAAAGAAATTAATAACAGAGGCTCCAATATCAACTCACATTGGATCATTACAAGGAAAACATACCACCACTTCTTAATCAAGGAATCTAAGATGATATAGTCCCAGGTCTAATTCAAACCATAGAATTGATATAAGGATTTAACAAGTCTATTTCTATGACTAAGTCAAAGGCTAGAGTTAAGTTCAGGAAGTTAATTGACTTGTGTTTCAGCTGTGATTCTCAATAGGCGACTAGAGTTGAGCAGATCTGCAACCAGCAACCATCTACCTTCACACTCCAGTGACCACAGCGCCTTGACAATTTGCAAATTGAAAGATGCTTTGTAGAACTGCTGTTACTTTCTGATGACACAAAAGCACTTCCCCAGCAAAAAAAAAATAGAATTAAACAAACAAGGTAAGCAACACGAGTACAGAAATTCTAGCTTTTCTGTGAAAAATAGCAGAGATCGATTGAATAGAATTTTTTCCATGAATGTTTGAAATTTTAAACTACTGAGGAAAAGGTACTTGGAACACTAAGAACTTCAACTGTGCATTATTTGATTGAACTATTTTAGAAATTACTGAGCAGCAGTTCAAGAAATGAGTCATTTAAAATATGCATTAAAAAACAATGCCAAATGGTAAAATGTCATTAGGTCCAGCTGAGGTACAGAGCTACTCCGAACATCCTGGGAAATCTTACTCATCACTTTCATATTAAAATTAGATTGGAAAACACCTTTAAAAAATAAGCTATATTTAGAGGTATAATAATATTCACAGGGCCTGGGAAGTAAATAGACTTACTTAGCATTTATGTACAGGGAAAGCAAAAAGGACATTTTACTAATGGAGGAAAGTTTGCTGGTCTAAACAACTAGACTTTTTTGACGTCAGTAAACTAAGAAAAGAAAAACCTTGCAGAATTTGTGTGCTCACTAAATGATTTGAGACCCAGCTTTCTGTTGCTAAATATATCCAATTACTTAGGCTAGAGGTTTCTTGCCTTTTAAAACATACTGAAAGGTAAATAATGAAATAACCATTTAAAATGGAAAGATATATTTTGATTTTGGAAGACAAGGGAGACTTTACATACATTTCATAATCTTCCTTTCAACTCATTTCATGCCTCGCTCCCATATATAGCCTAGTCCCCACTAACAGTTTTCCGTAAACATGCCATGCGCTGTCAAGCTTCATGCTCTTGTTAATTGAGTAGTCTCACCTAATGAAATGCGGTGATTCTTTCTTGGAAACCGACACGGGCTGCCACCTAAATGAATAGATCCCGGTGATTTAGTCTAATCCTTGCTCACCAACATTCGAACTCTGTCACTTGACATGGACTCAACGGGTAATGGGCCCAGGGAGACAGCCGAGGAGCAGCAGGCACATGGAGACACAGCCGTGAGAACAGAATTGTGATTTAACAGTGTTAACTTTGGTAAGTAAGATATTAGACCTGATTTCGGGTCATCTCAAAGAAAACACCATGTTTATGGTAATTAGGCTCATTGAAATTTGAGGCATTTCTGCTATGTTAAGGAGAATAAAGCAGATGAAGTCTGAGTCATTGAAACACATCGATTTTAATTTATAACTTGTGCAAGGAAACATAAAATTACTTCACACATTTTTATTCATGTGTTAAAGGTTTTAACTCAGTTTTAATGGGGAAAATAAGCAAACAAAACAATGAGCTCAAAGGAGAAGTCAGGAAGTATGGACTTATATGCAGCAAAGTAAAGATGATGATGAAACAGGCATAAAACTGACTTTCTCTATGAGGTTGGAGAAGATAATAGAATATCCATTACAAAGAATTTATTTACGTGTCCACATATCAGAATTATTTGCTTTGTGTATGTTACCTGCAGCCCAAAGGGCTGTAAAATACCCCGTCAGTGTGGAAAGAAGGGAATTGTCTATAAGGATGTATTCTAAACAATGCAGGTTTTCATTAAAGATACCTAGCAATTTCGCTTGCTGATTTCAATTATTAATAGTCACCACTCTGCGATTCAAAAGTTATTTCAATGACAGGTGACTCAACCCAGAGTTCAAGTTGGGCCTTAGGATTTACATAGGTGGAGGCAGAATAATTATTCACAGATGGATTTTCCTAAATTCGCTGGAGGCCTTTGTAAGAAACCAGATTGCACTTGTCGTAAAAGCTTCCATTATATTCTCTCTTAACTCTAGGAAACTGCATCTAAGAATGTCTCTCCACCAGACTGTTACCTGTGATGTCCATGAATCCAGGAGTATTCCTTTCTTCTCAGGGTGCCTGACATACTCAGGTTCCTTGCCTGTCGGGGGGTGACCTTTCTTCATCGCTCATAAAACCGGGAGCCGACAAGCCAGAGAAGTCTTTCTGAGAAGGTTCTCAAATGTCGGCTCCATGTAGTAGACCTCAAAGGAGTTTGTCCTACCTGATTAAATGGGCATCCTTCTCAGATATGATACCACAGAGATCTTGGTTGAATAACCAATTCTTTCATTATATTCTGATTTAAAAAAAGACTGATTCGTAATACACTTCTTGCCATAGAAAGCAAAAAGACTCAAGGAAGAGTTTCTTTTTTAAAAATTTTATTTATTTGCTTTTAGACAGAGGGGAAGGGAAGGAGTAAGAGAGGAAGAGAAACACCAATGTGTGGTTGTCTCTCACATGCCCCCGCACTGGGGTCCTGAGCTGCAACCCAGGCCTGTGCCCGGACTGGGAATTGAACTGGTGACCCTTTGGTTCACAGGCTGACACTCGATCCACTGAGCCACACCAGCCAGGGCTCAAGAAAGAGTTTCTGATTTTGGAAAAGGGTTGACAGAATAAAATATCATTGAAAGATGATTTTTTTCAATTTAAAGAACTCTACTAAGTTCTTAGGATTCCTTGATAGCACAAGACACAAAGAGATTTCCTTATATATTTGGAAAATAGTAAACTCAACAATGTTCCAAATAAATACATGTAATCATCCTTTAACCACTCATCAGTCCTGTGTCATTAAATATTGCTCAGCTTGATCTTGGATGAGTGGTTCAATGAAGTTGTCAACTTGTTGAGTAAGAAGTTCTGGGAAGCACTGAACTTGTCCACCGGAACAGCGAGCAAGTTTTCTGAGTGAAGCCACCAGTAAGTAGCCTAACTCCATGCATCTGTTCTTAGAACAAATAGTCTCTTAAGTACCTAGAACAGCGTTTTTCCACAGGACTCTGAGACTGTTCTTTGTTGAAGACACGAATCCTCGTCTAGAGCTGATTGCAGAATCCCCACGGAAGCATGAGAGAAAAACAAAATCAGGTGATGGAGACATAAGATGCTGTGATTCATTCCTTTCTGCTAATTTTCAAGTATAAAAGCCTGGTGAGACTTTATGATAACTCTAGGGAGACCGGCAAGGAAATCCTGGAGCTCCTGGGGCATGCTGGAGAGGATAAGCCATTTCAAAAAAAGTCTTAGGAAAAAAGCCCCTAATTATAGAAGCATTATTTTTAAAAAAAAATTTAATCTTATTTATATTAAATGTAAGTTTTACAGAGAAAAAAGTTAATATAGAACATAATAATAAGACAGAGCATATACACACACATATACATACATATATATACATATATTTTCCAAGTACATACCAAGAATTAAAAAAAACATTCATCATACAGTATTGGTTAGACATTTGTGTTGTTATTAAATTCCATCGGTAAGTCTAATGTGTATTCCCAATTGAAAAATGCTAGCAGAGAAGACACCAGATTTAAATTAAAGATGTAAGATTATGGACAAGTTATCCTTTTAAGGACTGAAACAATGAATGATAATAATATGCGGTTATTGCCTTCTATTATTAGGCGAAGTATCACCAGCTCTGATAAATATAGTAAAATTTGGCAAAATTTTCAGGCTTACTCTTTCTGTGTATTTTCCAAGCTTAAAGATATAAAAAATCTCTAGGGAATTCTTATAAAGCATATAATTTTATATTATTGATACTAATACCATTTTTCTTATATAGCTTTAATTTATGAGACATTAATCATGTCTTCTAATTAATACCTCTTCTAGTCCAGCTCATTAGCAGAACATCGAATAAGAATATTATGTTCTTTTTTAAAAAATATTTTATTTACTTATTTTTATTTTATTCTCTTATTGTTGTTCAAGTACAGTTGTCTCTATTTTCGCCCCAGCACTCCCTCCACCCCAGCCATTCCCACTTCCTACCCTCGATCCTACCACCCCTTTGGCTTTGTCCATGTGTGCTTTATACATGTTGCTTAATAACCCTTCCGCCTTCCCCCCCATTATCCCCTCCCACCTCCCCTCTGGATATTGTCAGTTTGTTCTTAATTTCAATGTCTCTGGTTATATTTTGCTTGCTTGTTTGTTTTGTTGATTAGGTTCCACTTATAGAATCTCACCTATAAGTGGAAACTAATCAAGAATACTACATTCTGATAGCCTTCTATTTATAGGAAGAAAGAAAAAATCTTTGTGATTTTTCTAGGTATCATTGGTGATATATAAAAATTGGTATTTTGTACAAAAATATCCTGGATATTATTGTGTTTTATTGTTAGGATCTGACCTGGAAAATCCCTCCTCAGTCCCTGATGATTCCCTCCCCCCAAATATCAAGGAGATTTGACACTTGATTAACATAGAATCATGAATTCTGAAAAAAAAATACAGGGTTACCCATTTTATTCAAGTGACAATAAAATGATAGAAAACATATAAGGTAACACATATATCAAAATCTTAGCTCTTTTGTGATGGAGATATCTTTGTTTCCTTAAAAAACTAAAGACATAATGGAATGAACAAAGAACCAGAAAATTACTATGGGAAAAGACAGAATCCATGCAGACTGCACAGAAAAAAATAGAATATACTTTCTTTCATATTATAAATCAGCAAACAATAAATCATGGAAACATGTTCACCAAAATTGGTTAACTTTGCTAATAATTTAACATATTATATAATATTTTAGATTCAGATATGATAAAAAAGCAAATAAAATTCATTTTTCAAGTTCTAGCCTTTTATGCTTATTTATATTCTTTTTTGCATTTATCACATCACAATTAATTAATTAATTAACTATTGTTCAATACAGTTGTCTCCATTTTCACCCCACCTTAGCCCCCTGCCCCACCCACCCCTGCCTCCCACCCCAAAACCTACCCCCTTTGACTTTGTCCATGTGTCCTTTATACATGTTCTTTGATAGACTTTCCCCTATTTTTCTCCATCCCTCTCCTCCTTCCCCTTGGATTACTGTCAGTTTCTTCTTTAATTCAGTGTTTCTGGTTATATTTTGCTTGGTAACAAACTGAAAACTTACTTTAACATACTTCTCAGGGGTATGTGAGGTTAAACTAATTTCATAATAGTGCCAAAGATTACAAGTATATACCTTTAGTGTTATATTCAAATGACTCAATCAATATATTTTTTAAATTCCCAGTTTCAATTTCAATGTAGTGAATATTGATTGTTTTTACCACAAAGACAAAATTTGGGGACAGTCATTAAAAAGTTTTAGCAGTTAAAATTTGGAGATTGGGAGAAGAAATGAGAACACACATCACTACACACACATTTTTCTTTAAAAGCAGGAAGCAAACACCCACAGTTCTTTTTTATATCGTTACTACTGCTAAGTATAGACTCACCAGTTTTATTTATTTTTTAAAGGTGTTATTTATTTATTTTTAGACAGAGGGGAAGGGAGGGAAAAAGAGAGGGAGAGAAATATCAATGTGTGGTTGCGTCTCACGTGCCACCACTGGGAAGCCTGGCCTGCAACCCAGGCATGTAACCTGAGTGGGAATTGAACCAGCAACCCTTTGGTTTGCAGGCCGGTGCTCAGTCCGACTGAGTTACACGAGCCAGGGCTCAACCACTTTTATTGATGATGCCTTTTAACCAGGATAGCTCTCTGTCACTATGGTGACCAACTCATCTGATTTGTCTTGGTTTTACCTCTGACATTTCCACATCCCAGGGAACCCTCTCAGCCACAGGCAGCTGGGAAGAGAAGGAGAAGAGATGAGATGAATATCAGTATGTCAATGACTTGCGTAGCGGAGAGCACAACTTCTCTACCTACAATCTTCTCAAAATGGAACAAGTGAGCACAATCCTTGATATGGAACAAACATATGTTCCCTTTGTGGTAGGCAAAAGTAAAATTCAAGGTCGTTTGACTTACAATTATGTTTTGTAATTAAGATTTCGGTCATCTGATTACTTAAAAATTACCTCAGTATCCAATGATTATTTCTTAGTTAACTAAATGTCAATCCATGGTTTCCAAACATAGAGATCTTGAAACTTGTCTTCAAGTGGTCATGCTATAAAATATAATTATTGCTTCCATTTAAAAATTTGTCAATATTTAAACATTTGGTTAAAATATTTTTTAAATTTTGTAATACTAAAATTAATAGGATGAATGTTAATTCATTTGACCACTAAACTTGTGTATATTTAAAAAGCATACCCAAATGAATTATACCTAATATTGATAAGAGTAGACATAGCTGTTTTTATTAATTTACTTTTATTAAAGTTAGATTTGTTTGCTTAAGTTTAACCTAATTGATATGAACCTAAATTCATAATATATTTCCAGATTAGTTTTTATAAAAATTAATGTACATTTAAAGCCCATCTATGTTTTAGAGATTAAATTTTCTTACATTTCTGAATATTTTAGGATTATTTAATTTGTATGTCGTTATTTATTTTCATAAGACAATTCAAACCAAGTCTTCTTAATTTAAGAGCCATCTAAATTATTAACAACCCTCTGAAGGAACAAAGACCTTACAAATTCACAAAGTGGAAGGTAATTCCATTCTGAATTAAAGACACATGAACAGATACAGAGGTGTTAGAGCTTATGTTCCACAGTTTCCATCATGGGTCAAATATAAACCCAGAAACGTAAGAAGTCATGGGTCTAGATATCAAAGAACACTTCTCCTTCTCAGTGGGCATAGGATACTTAACTGATTTAAGCTTAAATGGATAAACAAATATGACCATCCATTGGCTCTCATTCAACAGAGAAAAACCTT